>DWDX01000083.1:0-40632 GCA_018245675.1 Agara michaeli | reverse complement strand
GGTGTCGTTTCGAAACAAACACACTCATCACACAAATGTTTGTCCTGGGTGAGAATCTTAACCACGACCTTCAGGTTATCGATCTCTAACCACTACACTAAGATTCCTGTAGGCCTAGCAGGAACCTCTAGCGACGAAGTATTCGTACGGTGAATGGTAAAAAATTGTATGAAAAATGTACAGCACCCCTATCGTGCGTAAAAGGAACTAATTTTGCGAGCACTAACCATACTTCCGATTTTCTAGCGGCTAAGTTAATGTAAACGTAAATGTAAATTCCGCGTTTTGTATGATATATGACTTTTGTATGGTGAATTCGATAGTACTTCGTGCTGCCGACTAATGCAAACGTAATGTAAAGGTATCGTATTCTCGATACCTTTACATTCGCAACTCTAGTAAAGTTCGTGCTCGCGCTACTGTCAGTTATGTATTTCCATTCAAATAATATCTTGTTAAGTGACAAAATAAATAAATGAGAAACTACAACTGTTATGATTGTAAATTGGGCCAAGGTTAAAGACGAATTTACAAAAGGTGTATCATATTGTTACAGAAATATTAATTAATCGTTTCAGCGAACTATTGTTTGATCTCTCTGGTAGTATTTGAATTACACTTAATGAATGCTTAGAATAATACAAATGACAAGCTAATGTATTCTCTTTGTTTTAGGTTTGCCGATTTATTTGCGGGAATTATGTAGACAAATTTATTTTATCCATAAAGTTTATACTCAATTTATATTAGTTATTTTTTACAAAATTCTGTCTATTTATTTAAAATGATGCACAATTTTATAAAACTAAACTTAAATTACTAGCAAACAACTTTTTAAAAATTTTAGTTTTTGCAAATCATTATCTTATGATCAACATTAATTTAAAAATATCTTAATAAATATGATGGCACATGACAATATTTCTTATCGGTATAAAAAATATTAATGGGACACACCATGTATAGTTATTAAAAATTAAATTATTTAATGGCAACCGTGTTCCATTGGGGAAAAGTATTATTTTTCACACAATGCTTAACTTTAATGTATATTAAAGTTAAGTAAACTGTTAACAACGTAATGTTATTTGAGGTAGCTGAAGTTAAATTACTCTCATTTGTTTGTTCACATTTCTCGACGTAACAAAATTACTGTTTGCTCAAAACTCTCCAGATAATGTGTTGAGGTTTTAACATATCGTGTTCCACATAGGCCGTATGTAAAAGTTAATCACTTATTCCTCGGAATAAGAACGTTAAAGTGATTATAAAATAGAAATTAGATTTATAAATTTACTGAAATGTTGTCGACGTGCAGCTGAAATATGTGGATCTTCTCATGACACTATCATGTCTATGGCACGGTTACGTCATTCTTCGTAAATTATTTTAAAATTAAGTAGTCTTACGTTATTCTTCTCCGCCATACTGACACCAAATCGGCCACTTGATCCCCGAATATAGACGTGATGTTCTATGACCTCATTAACTACCCATGCAATATATACAACATTACGAATACGAATTATTGGACTAAGCTTTGAACATTTCAAAGAGTAAAATTCTGTGTGGCAGTTTAAGTTTCCAATAGAACATACTCCGTACTAGGAAACACCGTAGAGCAAGCTGCACAGAAGTTTAAAGATCTAAAATGTGTGGCAAATATTATCTTTCTACGTTCAAGTGTGAATTATATTGTTAAAATCAAATTTTCAATATGCCATACCTGCACGTTTTTTTACGGCTAAAACAACTGACCAGAGCAATGATCACTTCGAAATTGGCCAAGATGACAACTACAAATTTGTCTATAGATACAACTGCATAGAAAATGTACGACTAAAATTTAAAAAGCCCGTATTTTAAAAGTTCCAAAGAAGTTTCTCCCAAATTCGATTACAGGGTACCCCCGCAAGGCTTTCACGGAGTTTTGAGAGAAGTGTGGCATTACAAACTTTCAAGTCCAGTGGGATTAAACTGAAGTGCAATAATGCAAGTAGAGTAGATTTGTGGATATACTGACTCGCACAAACGTTGTTGGTAATTCTATGATTACAACTTGTTTTACATGAAGTAACAATGAGATTATCAATTTTTTATGTGAATAACGAGCAGGGTACTCTCCCGAGCTGAAGTTACTGCCTGTGCATGTCTAATGTCTATAAACAATATTGAACAGAGTTACTACAACTTAACGCCGGGAATATTGGTTGTATCTAGAGCTTTGTTAATAATACTACTATTAATTAGAATTAATTGGTACTAAGACTTTTAATATACAAAACATTTTGTTACTATGAGGTTTACGAACTTAAAGGGTAATTAATATAAGTGTGCATATGGATTATTAGAATTTGCTCATTAGATGCGTCGCTTCGCCCTTATTATGCATGGACAACCGTAAATCACGGATTTACAGCATATTATTAAATGGAGTCTTTACGCTAATTCCCAGCTTGGCAGTGAAATGAAGTTAGCAAAACTTCGAGACTTATTCGAGGCTGCTAATGAACAAACTCGCTGCAAGTACACTCTCAACTTGTTCGAATATACAAGGAAAATAATTATAATGCCTTATAGCTTTAGCTGTTCGTGCAATTTCGTTTTGTGTTCGCATAACTTCAGTCTTTTGATGAATTATTGGGAAATAAAAGTTATCTGAAATTATTCCAAGCTACCAATTATCATCGCTTCTATAAATTCATCTATCCTTCCTGATGGCTAGTTATTATAATTATTTACACGATATTAAAACGCAAACAAACTTTTTTAAATTTCTGTCAGTCTGTCTTTCTGTTTGTCCAGGCTAATCTCGGGGACTGCTGAACCAATTTTAATGGGACTTTAGCTGATAGATAGAGGAGGTTATAGAACAACATATAGGCTACTTTTAATACTGAAATTCCCACGGAATCGGTATTTTCTCGGGCAACATTGCGGGATTAAGCTCTTTTTTAATACAATCCTGCAGAGGATGAAAATATCCGCTCAATGTACCTAACGACGATGTAGTTTATCTACGCAGTACTGTTATAAATTATGACCATAAAGCCGGAGATAGATTCAAAAACATTAAAAAATCCATCAAATTTTTCAACTAATATCACAAATATATTTTGCTAATACAATACTAATTCTGCTTTCTTTAATTGCAAGCAATCTTGCATTATCGGCACACACGCATGGAAAAACCTTTGAAGTATAGCCCAATTATATCATTTATGATTCGAAATTAATTTTAACTGCAACACAATATTAACCAACTCCGTTTCAATTCAAATAACATGCAAATTATTCAATTACTCATCTGACAATTATTAGGTATAAGCATAAATAATTTATTTTTACCATCAAAGCATGGAACTTTTGTCCTATTGTGCTTGCATGCTGCGTTATTGTGGAAAATATGTTTGTTGGAATAAAGTAACAATTAACACTGTTCCAACATCATGTTATGTTAACTGATGCTGCGTAAATTTACAACCTACATATGTACACCTTAGAGTACATGTATCTACATGTATCTTTAAAAAATGTAATGTTTTCTAAGGTGTATGAGGATTTTGACCAGCATGATAGACTAAGGAATTAAAACTGTCTCGCTGAAGAAACCGTAGACATAAAACGTAAAAAAACGTAACATCACGTAATGTAACATTATTCACTTTAGTCCATTTTTACCTGAAAATTCTTTTTCCTCTCGTTCAGCAATAGTCTATGACGTTGATAATCACGTCTTGCAAGCAATTATTATAAACTTTGCAAGACTGATACTGTCCAAGTGAACTGTCCCGTTTGAAGCTCTTCAAACTCATTATACTTACTTAAAAACAAAAACCTATAAGTTATAACATCAAAGAACGTAACAATACATAGGACTGAAATCCGAGGTATCAGTGTCTATTAACTTGGCGTATATTAACACAAATTTTATTATGCAAATAAGTAATCCGACCACACCCACACGCGAATTGCTTCTCGTTTGTCATGATAATGTTCGGGAAGTTAGTTCTATTTCAATTTGCATTATATTACACTCGCGCTTATACATTATAGCGCTTGTTCGCAACTGCGTATCAAAATTTACAATTGTAGTTATCGCTAATTTCGCCACCGCTAATTTCCTTTGAATTTTGTATGCGCACTGAATTTGAATTGCGTTACTTACCTACCGGGGTAACTTTTCGGTGACATTAAAATTATGTTGTTATTACGCTACAGTTCTGAATTCTATTCACGATTAACCCACATGTTTGGAAACATTACTTTAGCAGTCACAGTTAAATGGTGCAGAGATGTACAAAGCTCTCTTATCCTACATTAAAATTTAATTTAACGGTACAAACGCCTTGGTATCTCCTTTTCTCTCCGTTTAGAAATGCTTGAAAGCAATTTTTTTTATGTAGATATGAATATATTTATGGGTTATTTTATCGAACCCATTAAACCGAAGTTATAAAGATGTAATAGTGGTTTTAGGTTTGTTTAATTTATTACATTTGTTTTGAAAAAAAAAAGTTTAATTGAAATAAATAAAACACATTCAACCGTTCGAATGGCATGGTACAAAATGTTCAAAATCTCAAAAATAATCTTGTTTATGAAATTTTTTGTTTTAGTTTTTTTTTTATTGTACCTATGGGACGAAATTGACTAGATAAATAAAATTTTACTTTACAGCATAACCATAAAATATCATTTTATTTAAAAGGGAAATATTTTATGACGGTGTTACAATAAATGCGGGTCCACGACAGCCATTACAATTAACGCAAAACCCTAAATACTGTATCGTAATGTGTGCAAACTATTGTGTGTTCAGTGAGCCACATGACAATGAAACAAACAATAAGACATATTAGGTTAAAATACCGGACGCGACCACAAGATGAAAGCAGATTTGGGGATTTTCTCCAGACAACATTTAGTTTTGAATTAACGAGTTACCTAAACGTTTTTTCTACATCATGTACTTTTTCGACTTAATGAATATGAGTATGTAAAATTCATAGTATCTTCTGAAAAAAGGCGGGAAGTAATAAGAAATTTGCGTATGCTCCAACTAGTTTCGAATAGTGGAATGTGTTTGTACTAACAACGTCGCTCATATTAAACCGTAGAACTGATGCTACTTAATACGTAGGTACGTGATATAGTGAGTTAATATATAATATGTCTTAATATGTATCTACAGTTTAAAATATATATAAAGATTCTTAATGCAAACAACGCAGACACTCTCACAAGTTCAAACATGACTAACGAGTTCAGATAACAAATTTAAAATATTTCGTGTTTAAGTGTATGAATAGTGTGCAAATACTTTTTGTAAAGCAAATTTTAAATCATACAATATAATGCTAATGCTAGACAATTTGGGTAGATACCTAATTTTCACAATAACACATTCATTATAAGAATTAGGTAATTCATTAGCGTTATATACGTAATAACGAATATTCTCTCGTAGAACTCTTATAAACCACATTTTTATTCAGAAACTTCAGCATTCTAGTGAAATAACAAGTAATTTCATTAAGAAGTTTGTTTCTTAATGTTTGCATTCCCTGGAAATTTATTCACTGCTCGTTGAAATGATATAGTTATATCTACACCTACCTTGTTACATTTAAAAAAAAACTAAGTAATTATTTTATGAAAAGTTAGTCAAACTTTTCTTTACCCGATTATGAATGTCCGAGGTGCTTCACTTCGGACTGAAAATATGACAGATGATATAGCATGTGTTTTTATTCCTATCCTTTTATTGTTCTACTGCTTGACAGGGTTCTCCTATCATAGTGAGGAAGTTTTAGGTCATAGTCGATAACGCTCGCATAGTGCGTGTTGACTGACTTGATTCATCTCAGAAACATATTTTATATCATACTCTAAGGTGTACAGGTCTTTTCGTGTCTGTCTATCGAATGTATCTCAATGTGCGTTGATTAAAATGCGACATAATGATGCAAGCACAACAAAAAGATTTCGCCACTACATTGATGGTGCTTGAGTTTTCACGCGAAAATAAAATCTTCCGCAAAATAATATTAGTTGCCAACGAAACTTTCCAGAAAAAATATTTCCAGAAACTCGGTCAGAACGAAATTGTTTGGGACGACAATGGACACCACGAGATTTGTTTATTTAGGTGGGAGCGACCTGGTTTTAATAAAAACATTGTCTTTAACGTCGCCACATGATATTTCAAAATATACCTACACAGTTGCTTTGTATTAAAATTGATAAGAGTAAGAACGAAATGACTATTGACATACGGTAATATAAAAAGTGTTCATGATGTCTCAATTCTAATGATAATAGTTAGATGGACCGGGTTATTATTAGTATGATTTATAAATAAAACATATGTCAAAGAAATTGTTCAAAACCTTAGAATTACGAAACTTATCTATACTTCTATTTCTATACTAATCTATACTTAATATTATAAAGAGGAAAGATTTGTGTGTGTGTGTGTGTGTGTATGTATGTAACGAATAGGCTTAAAAACTACTGGGCCGATTTCAAAAATTCTTTCACCATTTGAATGCTACATTATCACTGATTAACATAGGCTATATTAGATACAGGAAAAAAATAAAGATCCTTACTAAAACGACAATAATGTAACCCAAGGTGGAAAAAATTGCCATAAAAAGTCTTTCATCACATGCGCTGCGAAAACTATTGATGATAGAACAAAAAAATGTTCTAACATATTAAACAAAATCTCGATATCTACCAAAAATGTTGCGATAGCATATGACTAACTATTGTAGTTATGTTATTATAACTACTTCTTAATATTATAAAAGTTGATAGAAATTCCGTCCAAAATCAGACCAAGTTATCCGTACCTTGGCATTGATCATTATCTAAATAAATCATTTCCTAAGCAAGACTGTTTCAATACCTGTGAATTGCTTTTTAGTTCATTCAAATCGGACATTCCCTTCAAAAGATATTACAAATCTAAAACGTCGAAGAATTAAAAAATTAACGCCACCGCACCGTCGCGCCGCGCTGGCGCTGGTTTAGCACAGAGGAGTTGGATCCGAACATTTAACGGTGTTACGTGAATTTTACATATATGAGATAAGTTATTATATCATTATTTTAATCATTTACATGGCAGAACAACGTTTGCCGATTCAGCTAGTATATAATAAAAAAAGATCTGTTGTGTGTACTTTTTGGCCACCGACTCCATGCTATCATCAATTTACCATATTGATTTCATGAGCTGCAATTGTGTGATGTTCCCACTACTAATGATGTTCATTTTTGTAGTTAATCAAGATATTGTGTAGCGCATGCCAGTAGCTATCACGTAGAGCCCAACAATGCGGAGCACAATACCCATCATGGACATTTCTAACAATCGCCCAGAGTGCAGCACAGCTCTCGAATGATGCAAATGTGATTAGGGCTACCACAGCTACACATACCTATACGATCTTGTAAAATAATAGTACCATTGTATTAATAGAAATGTTTATTTTAATATCCTGCTAATATTTGCACCATATTTAATTAAATCAAAATTGAATGGAGAACAATGCATTCCGGCATTAAGCGTGCTCATTGCAGTGGATTTGATGCAATCAAATAAAGTGTTTACGAATAATAGTAGTGAGTTAGATTTCAAGCCCCGGATCTGGGATTCTACATAACTCTAAAGTAAGTTACATTAGTTTATTAATGTATAGTTTATTTTCTACTTTAGGATATTATATCTTTCAAATTAACGCCTCAGGGATGAATGACACTGTCACTTTTTTGCCTAATTCTTTACTATTTTTCGGATGCCATTTTCCTCGTGAACGTTACCATCGCCTGCTAGTAACGGCTCATATGTGTATTATGTAAACGTGGTATCACAACATATATGTTCCTACGCTTATTGTTTGAATGAGATTCCACAAGAACTGAATTCAATTATGTATGTTCGAGGTTCTCTAGGGCTCGCAAATAGGGTTAGACGAAAGTTACTGGCAAAGACAAGGCTGATTTACCACCCATTTTATTCATATTTCGCAAATATGTGAGGCACTGTTAACCTCTATAATCAACAATTCAGATCATCGTTTTTAAAAAGACTAAGTCTTTTGGAAACACTCCTTCCGACTCACTCACATGAAATACCTACTGCCAGCCTTTTGGAAGACATTGAAAAACCAAAAAAGTTTAAAATGAATATACGAGTAGTACATTATTATGTTTATTTATCTATTGCAGGACTCCAGGATCTCTGAACAGAACGTATCGGCGCCCTCTGTAACACAACTCCGGGGACCGTCGACTTAGTCGGGTTCACTGGCTAGACGGTTCAAGCAGTTCAATCGGTCACAACCCCACAGAAGAACTGTACCTAGATCTGAGCTAAAAGGACAGACCATACAACGAGCCTGCAGTCCAAATTTCGTAATTCTAGCATCTGTACTCTGCGTCGATGAGTCAATCATGCAAAAATGACCTACCCCTTTATATCAAAACAGTGTAGATAATCTTTGCACTTTTTACGAAAAAATAACAATTAGTAAAATATATTTTGGCAGCCCTATATATTGTGATAACGCGGCGCACCCGTCTATTTCGCGGCACGTCTCGACGACCGACACGTAACTCTCTCTTTTGAAATCGCAGCAAACTTTAATCAGCAGACGATTTTTCGAAAAAATTCCGATGATAATGAAAAATAAATTGAAAAACCAACTTTAAAGCAACCTATTGGCAACTGTGAGTAGCAAACGTGTAGTTTAAGAGAAATATATGATCCAATTAAATATACCAATGTGAGTAAAATTCATTTATTTCATTTACACTGCGCTGGCCTGTAATGCGTCATAATAGTTTGCTAGAGACTTTCAAGGTAGAGATTTCTTCCTTTTATTCGATTAAGAAACAAGTGGACAATGACCACTTAACGCGTTGTTGTGGTCGGTATGCTCTTTAAAATTCCGTAATTGTTTGTTACTCTCTGTTTACGTTTATCTCATGTGGCCGCTCAAAATGCGGTACGGTTTGAAGGTTCCAGTGACTTTAAATGTAACTGTTCGAATTTGGTTACCAACATCAATATATATACATAGTTATCAATTTGCGATAATGGTAGGTATACAAAACCGAATTATAGCTTCCATACGCCAGCACCTTTACCGTAACAAATATAAATAATTTATTAAACTTGATTTAATCTGTAATGTAACTTTATTAGGTAAAAAAATATTTTAAAATCACAAACGTCGGATTGTAAGTAGAATTTCCTTGTAACTAATTATAAGAATAAAGCGTAACATGCGGTTCTACAATAATAGTTTCTTTGTAAAACAGTCAGAGATAAAATAGCCTAATTGCTCAGCTAAAAGCCATTACTCTGGGAAGGCCCACGACAAATATGCACTGTGACTGTATTTATGTTTGTAAACCGAACAGATTTACGACCTCGGCACCCACAATCTTGCATTGTTTTACAATAAATCGCAGTTACTGTACGCCTGCGAATTGGGAATGGGTTACGTTTTTACCAAAAAAAACCTTTAGACACTTTGAATATTTCCTTTTGTTATAAGTTTCACAGGCGAGAATACGATGATAATATGAATACTTAATGTTACGAAATCCTCTAATCCCGCGACGCATTATCCGAACTTTAACGATGAAAATTAAATAATCCATCACCCCCTTGGAAAACATCTGAATACTTATATAGACTATGTACATAGTAATCATCGAAGCCAGGTTATTGCATCGAAGCTTAGTCCAAATGAAGCAAGTGAACCCAACTAAGTTTCTTGTTAGTAACACAATTTCCTGTTTCGAGAAAATCTAATGTACCTGCAGCAATTATAGTTATATTATGCAGCACACTGCAATTGGAACGCCCGTTAAAATTGACTGCAGCCTACTTTATCCTCATAAAAGAATCTGTGTGCTCTTATCATTTATTAAATCAATTAATAAAGCGTTGTTATATAAAAAATAACAATATGTATTTAGAAATATACATACGAATTCATACTTTAATAGTTTAAAATCTAACATAATGATGATTTAAATAATGAAAAATAACTTTTAAATATGATCACGTTGAATAACAAAAGAGTTGGGCATAACTATAATTTATATCAGCTCCAAAATACCAACCTATTGTTCTTGAGAGGTCGAGATTTAACTCATATAGACTGAAGAACTACAGACTGCATTATCCAATCAAAAACATTATGTTACGCCTCAGTAACTACTTATGTAAACGCCACAGCAAAACTAATTACATTTAAATGCATTCATTAAAATATAATGTTTTAGAAATTATTCTAGCGAAACCAAGAATAAATACTTTTCGAACTGTTTTCTTTCCTGTTATCGCAAGAGAAATGCAGTAGGTACTCCGAAAATGTCACACGAAAAGAAAGATATGGACATGCTAGCTTATTAATAACCGCGTTCTACTCTATGAAAAAAGCTATATCTGCAGCATACTATACATATATAACATATATACACTTATATACATACGTATAATATATATGTACATATATAACGACTGGACCATGTATCTTGCGGACAAATTCTAAAATGTAATCATTGTAAATATACCCTTCGCCACAGAACAATACATAATCCTATTACTTAATCTGTTAACGTAACCGGTTTCACAGATTACAACAGATTTAAATGCCGAACATGATATAATAAACTAGAAAATATACATTATACGCATACTATGACCGCGCATTTAGCGGCTAATTGTTTGGTTAGCAAAATGTATGCTGTGGCCGAAGAGGCGACATGGCAGCTTTAATAAACCTAAATCCGATATTTACGTGAGATACTCGTGGTTACCGAAAGCAATATCTACATTTTTCACGAGTGCTGCCGAATCGACATGGACTACTTGGTTTCATAATAAGGAATCTCTATTTACTACACATATAAACTGTTTTCTTTATGTAGGTACTTTCAGAATATATAATAATTGCCGACGAATTATTTGTCAACGTTTCATATCTACAACTAAAGCAGCTATAAAAACAGTAGTTACATCTTGTCCGGAATAATATTACATGTATGGCATGGATTGATATTTAGTATTCGCTTAGTGACATCCGCGTATGCGTTTTATGCGGCAAGATTAAATATTTGTAAAAGAATATCCACATTACACGACATGAATGAATTGTAACTTATGGTGAGAAAAATATGGCTGTCTTCTCGCGCAAAGATTATTAATCAAAGGCATTTGATAGAAGAAAAATATGATTTCCCCTGAAGTAGGAGGTCGTTTCGATGTTCAAATGACGTTCGTGTAAGCGTAATAAATTATGGTGCAGATGAATGTACAGAAGAATTATAAGAAATGAATGATAAGCATATTTTTATCCACTCTGCTCATTTATTACGTGCAGTTCACATTCTTGTTTTATTTTTTGTCGTATTTTGAGTGTTTCAGGATTTATGGTTTCTATAACTAAAAAATTGCTAGCGTATTTTCTTTTTAAAAATTCTTCTAATCACTAGAAAGGTAAAGATAGATTTGGAGTATATTAAACCTATAATAATTTATTCCAATTGTTGTGGAAATAGATGTAACAAAATAACCTTTGTTTTTAATTCATTAAACATCAATTGCCACAAAATAACCTTATAGTTTAACCTTACTGAAAAATAGCACTAATTTTACTGTTTCATACACATCCACTTGTCCTCGCAAAGATCACGGCAAACATTGGCGAATGCTACAGAAAAAGGTGACTTAGTTCGACTTAGAGAAGATCATAGTCAATCAACTAAATGTCTCTCAATCAGCAGAACTAACAACGAAAATAGTTGTTCTTTCATAGCCTTAAAAAATGATGTCATAATAATGTTTCCATTAATTGCAATTGAACATTTCTACGTCATTTTTGTGCTTGGAAAAATAAATTCAGTCGTATTACACGTTTTCCAGATTAAAACCTACAGAACCATGAACGTAATGTTTTGTCTTGCCGTATATTGTAGAACTAGAGAGTATATTTCAATAGAGCATTAATTGTGTTAAAAGCTTTCGTTCCCGGCTAACTCTAGTGGAATTATTGCACAATGATATACAGCTCTAGTGGTTGTAAAAGAAAAATAAACTCGAGTTGAGTGAAACTGTATGCGGTACTGTTATAAGTATAGATGCGAGTAACATAAAACTTACAATTATTATTGAGCGTCGATTGTTGAGCTCTCTGAGCTCTCTCGAAAAAGTTCTGAAATGTTACATTAAAATCTAAGTTTATTAGAAAATATTATCATAGAAACGAAGCCCTTTACCAATTTTCGAATTTAGAATGCGAATCCCTAGTATATTTATATGTAACACTATATAGATCGTAAATTATTGTGGAAAACAATACATCACACGTCATACGTCGCACTCTATGCGCGTTGAACGATACACATATATGTATGCATGTTTGTATATCATACCGCTAGATCGCGTAACACATATTTCCTATTCATAATACTCTATACGCAGTTGACAGTGAATGAAGCCATGAATATAATTAAAATATTCAAGTTATTGGCGATAAAATAAGTGTGGGGATGGGATGTACGCATTTTACATTTAGTTGCGCTTATCAATCTTTTACAAGTTTGACGTTCCATAATATTTTTTTCAATTACAGGCATAGATAGACTTGACTATATACCAATTCTTGGAACAGTTAATAAAGCAGATTATTAAGAATGCATAATAGTAATACTATCTCGGGACTCAGCCATCTGATCTCAAACTAGAGAGAGCCGGCTGGGTGTAGTTACACACAAAATATTGGGTGGAAATAGAACCTACGACCTCGGGTTTAATAGTCAGATCCTCTTACCACTAGACCAAGTAGCCAGTCTTTCTATACACTCAAGTTTACGTTTTAACTGAATTAAACATCTCAGGTACTTATTCAATGTTATTTAAGATTGAACGAAGACGCCTAAAAGCTTTTGTGCCATCTAGCTTCAAGTAGGTACATAGTTAACGCATTGTACAGCTACGCTAATGACATTCAAAGAAGGTATGTTGTATGTATACACACAACAACACAGCGTCAGTCACGTATCGAATTGCTTCGCATTATCTTCACGCGTACTTGCTTCGAACCAAAGCGCACTCGGTTAATCGGTTAGAAGATTATTAACCGCTTATCTATCAATCTCAATCAAAGTAGTGATGATGAGATACTTCTGTAACGGCACTGGGGAAAGATTCGTACGTTGTTTTTTTAAAACGTTAGATTTTCCCATCGCGAGACTATATAACTTAGGCATCTCAAAACCGGTAGATAGTTTTGTTTAGTGTATTTTTTTAATGGTTTTTTTAATACAATTTGAATAACAAGGTATATTCGAATGTACCCGCACAGGATGAGTATTTATCGTGCATCGTTCGATCGTTCTCTGTGGGACTAGTAAGTGAGCCATAACAAAAATAACGCTCAACAATAAGCCAGCGGTGCTGTTGAATATTTTTATCATTTTCATTAAACTCTCGACCCAAATGAAACGTAACGGATGGCGGGAATAACTTTGTAGGCATTTCGAGATTTCGTATTGATGAGATATCTGTACAGATATACTGTACAGTAAGAAAGCTTCGTAAAAATTCGGTCTTTATTTTATTATAGTTAATGCCTATCATATATTATGATATATTTTCATTGACAGAGGCCTCGCAACGGTATTAGTATAAGCAAAGATTGTCGGATTATTGAATTTAATTTAGGTCAATACATTTCACGTATGTATTGAGCACGTATGTAGTTCAATAAAATTGCCAGAAAATAAATTTGGTCAATGAAATATTCATTCGTTTCTTTCAAATATGAACTTAGAATTTTGAGTTATCCAATAAATTAATTTTATAACGTAGACGTTGGGTGATTTTATCAAAGTATATAAAATATAGGAGGCTTATATAGAATGCATGATAGTAGATTATATACGAAGATGAGAGACCTCTCCTTTTAATCTACATAGATAATACCTACTAAAGAGAAAAAAAATGCTACCAGCATTGTATGTTATACATAACTCGCTCTAAGCTAAGCTAGTTTGGAAGGGCTGCAGTGATGATGCAGGAATTGTATGCCAGAGACGAACGTTATAAACATAAATAGACCCATAGTCTGTTATAAATATGTACATATAAGTAAATTATACAATTTTAAAATAACAGCTATTAAGAAACTGAGTGTCAACTCAGACAAATATCCTCATCATAAGCATCTGAGCGCTAACTTAGACGAGTATAAAGAATTCAGACAAATATCACCTCTGCACGGACCTTTACTCATGCGATTTCCCTCAAGTTTCCGAGGCGGCCCCGAGGAGCATTTGTCATCGTGCCTCCACCACGTGCCTACTTCTTTAATTCTTCTCATTCTTATTTATTAGTAATCCCACGTCTGAATAATTTATCGTTGACTATTATATACAGTACCTACAGCCCTTCATAATCGTTCCAGTCATGACTACTTTAAAGTCAATACTTTAGGGACATAAGAAATTATCATTATTTGAAATTTTATAAAATACCAATAGGGGGATGGAGGCATATAAACAAGATGAAGTTAATTAAACTGTGCCCTACGCTTCCTTCTAAGTACGAGTACAATGGCTGTTAGCGCTTCTAATACGGAAAATTACATGTACATATTTTTAACGAGTTTCATATCAAAATTGATCATATTAACTTTATTAAATTAAAAAAATATATTAAAGTGGTTCAGTGAACTTTTGTTTCTAATCATAAACCTACAAAATATATGTTCATTTCCACATACACCCTTAAGGAAGTCGCTAAAATGTCTCTAGACTATATCAGCCTCATCATTGTCCACAGTTAGACACGGGTCCCCATGGCTTGCCTTAAAACGCGGCTTGGAAACTTTACACATCTTAGAGCAATATAAAATGTGCAAGGTTTCCCCTACGACGTTGTATTCTACGTTATACCTAATGCTAGTACCTACTCATTCATTTAAAAAACTTTATAAATTCGTGCCAAGATTATTTGATTATTAAACTCCAGGAGGCTGACATGTAAACTACTTACTTATCCCTGGAAATACAAATTTACTTTAAAAATATTCTTCTTAACTAAGTATAAAATTAATATATGTTGTATCCACATCTGACCGAATTGTTCTGGTCGACCATTGTATTTTAGTTCATTACGTTGATTTCATTGGAACTTTACATTTTACAGTAAAAACGAATTGCATTCGAGATTACTGCAGTTTCGGGCGCTAATAGTATTTACAAACCGCAAAGTTCATATTTTCATACAAACGAATTCCCGCAATTTTCGATATTTAATACTCTGTTTGCCTTTGAGTCCTTGTTCGTTGCTAATTGGTATCAAGCGTATTATACAGTGGTTTTATAGATATACTTTGTATATATTGGTGTACAATTCGTCGAGCGTAAATCATGACAAGTCTAAACAAGAACATAGAAATGTTTGTACCTTGCGCTATACAAACAAGTAGCAGGTGATAGCAACAAACTTACACAAACCTTGAACAGTAACGCTATAGGTGATTACTGGTACATTCAATATATCATACATGAATCATGACGATGTTAATCCTGGAATCATTTTGTCACGCATTCCACATCGCAAGAAAAGTTATTACATTCTAAATTAGAACATAACCACATTGCTAAAACCCCGGAAGCGAGCGTATTAAGGTATCATGCAATTGAGTGTACACGGCACGAGGGAGGAAATATTAGCTATTAACAGCAAATTGAATCTTGTATTTTGCCGGCTGTACCCGTCTAGCCTCGAGCTAGAATTAGTATGAAAATGCACGCTATAGCTACTTATATTATCACATCTATACACTAAGCCGTTTGTGTCTGATTGTAAACTAGCAAACAATAAGAGATAATCGATTATCTCAAATTTCGAATTAATAATCATATACCAATTCGAATAAACTAAAGACAAGTGAAATGCTTCTAACCCTGACTTAATTTCTGATTGCCAGCTATTTACAAAGTAAAGCGACAATAAGTGGCAAATTTTCATAACCATTTTCGGACTTTGGAGTACCTACAAGACAAAAAATCGGTATCAATCGTTAAACTCCAACGGAAACCTATAAGGCAGTTTAATAACATGCAAAAAACCGCAAATAAGTTCTAATAATTCGCATTGCCGTAGATTACGTTCCAGGGCTCCAATAGTCGCGACAGAAATCCCTGTCTAGTTGTAGAGTTTGCAACCAAAAAGCACGTTTGCTACGTTTAATCATATAACTAAAGATACATTTTGCAAATGTACTATTTTACCTAAAGAATAAAATGTTGAAATTCGTATTGTTTTCGCAAAGCATTTATATTATTTCAACAGGTATTTGATGTTGAAACTCTTGCTTTATGAATTACAGTGCAGTTTGCCGTGATTTGTCGAAAGAAGATAAGACGACAATCACTCACGGCGTCCGAAGCGGTTGGCGCAAATCTCCTCGCAAATTATGGCTCGCGTTAGGCTAATCAGCAAGACAGTCTGCCAAGAAGTGCTATCTGAAGTACTTTAGCATTTCGAACTAAGCTGAACTAATGTAAGCTAAGAAAAGTTGAGTTATGTTCGTAAACTAATATGAACTGAATAACATCCCTTCATATCTAGTGAACCATTTTCATGTCAGATAATAGAACCGAGTATGTGACGTCACGATAACATTTCTTACTCTTTATTCCCAATTAAATAGTTTTAGTAGTCTTACACGAGTTTCGTCGTTTCTACGTTTTTCATTTGCTTTTTTCGGGGCATTATATGCAACTTAATCATTGGTTATTATTTAGGAAATTTTAAAAAAAAAGGAAAAAACATGCGCCCACAGGTGAACCAGTATTATTTTATATTAATTCACTATCTAAAGAATACTTGCTCTCTATATGCTTGCGATTAAACGAGACCCTAACTGCACACGGAGTGAACCATAAAATACACGTAAAACCTTTCCAATCGACGAAGCTTTTGCGCAATGTTTAAAAACTCAAAAGTTGGTAAACAAGAATGCTTATATTCGCAGTATGGTTATCGATCGTCCTCCTTGGCCAATTACTTCGCACTGGTTCTTACTAAATACTAAGAAAAATATATAGTTTAATTGAAGAATGTCACAAAACATTGAATTGCTTTATAAGGAAACAAGCAGAAATGTTTTAATACTTACATTACATTATAATACCATTACCCTACATTATAATCGGCTACAAAATAAAATCATTTCCTTTAGAAAATATAATGCCGCTTACAGATTTTTTATTATAATATTCGTATAACTTAAGATCCGAAGCGAGTCGTGATCTTTTAAGCTATTAAGCTTTAAGAATTAACTGTAAGTACTAAAGACACTAAAATGTTCTTACGTTCAATAATTCCCCATTTGCATAATACATTATAAACTATTGTTCTAAACCCATTGTGATGTTGATTATGTTCATAACTAATTACCGAGCATACACCCACATGCCTATAGGCGTAAGGATAAAATTGGTAACAAAGACAATGTAAGTACAATGACAAAGAAAATATAAATAACAAGAGGGCAACGTGAACTAGATTCTTGAAAGCCAGATACAACAACTCCGGCTAAATTACATTATTATATTCCATTAAAGATTACCGTATTCGTGCGAAATTATACAGAACATTCGGGAACTTGTTAACAGTTTTCAGAAAATAAAGTCTCATTAGACTCGTCATATTCTCTTTCAATTATTCATTCTACGAACGGACACAATACACTTGAGCGTATGAAACGATAATATACATACATCGCTTATGAAATCTTCCACGTTGACCCTTCTTTGTTATAAATCATAGATGGATAAGATTGCTTCGGCTGTATTTTATATCGCGTCTAAGGAAGGACCCGTGAAATATGGTGGTGTACTTAGACTAAGTAAGGGGATGATGAATTGTTTACATTTCATAATTACGTATGACGAAAGAAAACTTAATATTATTGTGTTGAAATTCTAAAAGATTAATCTATACTATAGTGATGAATTGGTATTTTTTTTGTTCGTACATATTTTAAATTCAATTGAAAAACTGGAAAAATTAAAAAAAGAATATTAACATCACTCAGCTAATTAGATAGATATACCTAGATTTTGATATTCTATTATTATTTTTTAATACTTTCATCAGTAATTCGCAACTAATCCTAAATGAAAACAACTCTATAGGCCAGCGGGAAATCCTTTTACATTTTAAATCCACAACAAGGTTGTTCATTAATTTAATTAAACGATGGATGAAAGGATTGCCTTGTGTATCCCCTTGGGGACCGCTTATAAAGCATAATATTCCGTAACGTGTTATAACTTTAGTTTATTTGCTTTTAATAACCTTAGTTCCGAGTTATACAACCGGGTCGCCGTAAAAAAAGGGTCCTATTTTACGCGCAATATGCGGATTACTAGTTAATATAAAAGCTGTAAAGTATGCTACATCTCATTTAACATGCAAAAGACAGTCCAAGTTCACTTATTACGTGTTATACCTGCATCAAAGTGCTTTGAAATGTATAATATTGGAAAAATAAATTAGATATGACTGCTACCATTACGGTAACAATGTACATAATAGTTGGCGTATGACGATTATAATCATAATACATAATAGGAACAACGCTATCAGATTCCCAATTAAACAATAAAATACATCTGTTCTGTTAACCGGACAGCTGAGAAAAATACCGTACTAACATACCATAGAATATGATTATACACTTATACAGATATTTTTTTACACTAGGCCATAGACCAACCAAATGTGCGTAAATGTCTGTCCTGATTAGGAATCGAACCCATGACGTCCGATTTAGCAGTCAGTCTTTAACCAGTAGACCAGGGAGTCAGTCAAATAATATAACAAGTAACTATATCTCCACAACACATCTCCCGTTTGATTATCCATCCGCAAGTAAGTGAACGCTGGCACCTTGATTAATACATACTCAGAATATTGGGATGCTAGAACCGTTAATTCGCCTCGCTCTGCTGCAGTATGAGCCGAAGTAGTTTATTGAAATGTTCCAACATGTTAGTAACAAACTACGTAACAATTGACTATGGAATACATGCCGTATGAACACATGTACTAATTTGATTCAACGTCTGTATTTACTGTTTGTAAGAGTTATTATGGATCTAGATAGCGCAGTCGTATGTAAAGCTACGTTTCTCAGTGTACAAATCTGGTAAATTTTTTGGTCATTTGGAGCACGAATGTACTTATATCGCTAAAAACTGGAGTGTAATACAGTTAAAGCATTTATCACATTTCATTCATTACGAAAGACAGAAATGAACAAAAACTGGACCGTCTTATATCGCCGGAAATGGCATCATTGTATAGAGAAAAAAAGTTATTTAAACCAGTAAGATTAGCTTCTGTTATTTGCTTTGGGTGAAAGAAGTGGCTACTTAATGTCTCTTAAATCCAGACTAATAGCTTAAGTTTTAGTTTATTTCACGTTTTTTTGGTATACCTTAAGTGTGCAACTTGAAAGTTTAATTTTAAACAACATTTTTATGAGACCTTTTTAAGTATTGTTCCATTTATTCGTTCTATAGAGTACATATATTTCATTCATGAACGCGACGTGTGATACTTATAACCGTTACTTGCATACCTAGCAGTCGATTAGTAAATGTTCCGTAAATGTAGGAATAATAAGTGATACATATTATATTGTACCTTTATTTTTATTGAGCTTTTTACTTTACTTTATTATTTATAGATGGCGCGATACCACAAGGTCTACTTTTAAAAATATCAATAGTACATTTTTAAAAGTAATAAAACAATCTTTTTATCAAAATTGACCTCCCTGAACCCTTAGAGCATTTTTTCTATTTTTAAAATTTTCCCAAAAAAAAGGTCGATTTTCTATTTACAATGCGGATTAATAAAAGTTAATGCAGCATCTAAAACATTACATTTACAATGACCATAGAGTTATCAATCAAAGGGAAATTAAATTTTGCAATTAAGTGAAAATCCAAAGCTACGAACGCGAGAGTCGACAAACCAAGTGGTATTGAGAACACACAGCTTGCGTGCGAAGTGTTTGCGCTGCAACGAATCGCTTCGGTTATATTGCACGACAACACTTCCCATTTCCGCTGCATTTTTACCATTTTCAACCACCCAACTACACTCCGCATCGCCTAGCCAATATTGTACAAGCCGCATATTTGGCGGAAACCTTGAACGATACTTCAGAGCTGTTTCAATTCCGAAGCTATTAATACAAACGAGATTGCACTTGTCCATTATCGATCGTAATTTACATGTACATATGTATATATAATTTTTGCTGGAATTGTTATTAATAATTTTAAAGATATTACTACAGTACAAAGTATATCTAGAGTTTTTCCTATTTTGAAGCATGTGCTTCACATATAATACGAACGCAAAATATGGGCTTTTACCAACCTCGCAAGTTTCTATAGAGGCAAATTTTAAAAAAATGCATCCGTTCCAACAATTTATTCGATATAATTAAAGCTTTATATATTCATATCGGTAACCCCTTACTTAATCTCATCCAGGATTCAGTAGTAGAATTCTACACGAATATTATTTCGCGACAAAACTTCACTGACTTACAAGTTCTGAACGGAACTTCATTCAAGTAAGTTAACCAACTCGGACAGCCGTCTGCATGCAAAATGAGTCGTGAACTGTTCCACAGCCTTTACAGTAAGCAGTTATATTGACCTCGACGTCGCAAGCTGTAACAACGTTTCCACAAATGTCATAGCTTTCAATGCCTATATTATTGTTTTAAAAAAAATTAATAGCCAATATTTTCTTCGAGCAACCAATCGAGTAATATTGATTATTAAGCATATTAGATTAATAAGATTTTTCTTTCAAATCAGCCGTTACATTTCGCTGCACGTCGATAAAAAAATGGTTAATTGGTTTATTAATATTTCACAATTTTTACAATTTAAACTTTTATTCTACAATTTCTATAATCGATTTTTCAATTCTTAACTCAATAGTATATAATTGCTCGCTTTTAAAATTGAATAATATTACACAATTTGTATTAGCATTTTTTGAAAGAATCATAAACCTGATTGATATAACATACAACAACAAAAAACAATGTAACTAATTTGTAAAACATAATGCAGCAAAATTTTATTCTCGATCCACGTTCTTTACAATCGCAGAACAAACCCATTAAATTTTCTTTCATCATTCTCAAGTACCAAATGATAAATAATTCATCATTCCCGCCTTACTTATCCTAAGTACGCCATATTTCACAGGCCTTTTCTTGGATGCGACATAAAATACAGCCGAAGTAATCCTATCTATCCATGATTTATTTCAAAGAAGGGTCAATATATAAGATTTCATATGCGACGTATCTATTCATCGTTTCATTTGCACATGTGTGAGGTATGCATCCCATTATAATAATTATTTTCTACTTACTAGATGATTTGAGCAACGTTTGAATCCATGCAAAGAACAAGCAACATGTAATCATTGGAACACTTAATGTGTAAACCTCATTTAGTTAAATAATGATAGGTATAATTTATATACATTCTTCCACTTATTACTTTCTTTGATATTAAATTAAACCAGCGACGCTATGATAAACAGAACATGAAGTGAGTGTTTGATACTTCTAAAACCAGAACGAAGATAAATAAACGATGACACAAATGGGAATACTTTCATAATTTATTTCAAAATGTTGAATTACCTCGTCATCGTATTAAAAATCTAATAAGAAAACCAAATGTTCAAAACCAGAAGAAAAATCAGACAGTCGTATGAAATATGTTACGCCCGGATTCACGATGATTTATTACAATAACACAGAAGTCAGTAAATAATGGGAAAGTGAAATATTCGTTAGAAAACTTCTTTGATTAATCTGAGCGAAAACGAAATTAACATCTTGAGTATTATTACGTAAGCTTTGTACTTTCAATCAAGGCGATTTATTTATTTTCTCAACAAAGGAATAATAAAATTGGCAATATCGGCCGTAGTAATTAAGGGCGGCCTTTGTGTTTAATATCGAAGTTTGATGTTAGTGAGACAATACGAGTTTATTTTCTATGGTAGATATACTGCGCGACAAAATAATACAGACGTACAGTCGTATCTTATATAGTGCAATATGTATATTTATAGTGCAAAATGTATATATATATATATATAGTGCAAAATGTATATTTAATATGTATATATGTATATATATAGTGCAAAATGTATATTTATCCGCTTACATAATGCGAATTCAAAATTGAAATAAAAAAATATTTGCAGAATCTTATTCATGATGTGTCTCTTGCATTTAAAATTAATAGATTTCGGTAACCTTCAAACCCAAACATGCATCATATATACATAGCTACATGCGAACAACTGAACGTTACCGATTGCTGTACTTTGTGTGCCAGCCGTACACAATATTGAACTATCGGTAACTCTTTGCACACTACCCGGTATCAAAGTCTCGCAACGACTGGAGGCGTAGAGTATACTCCTCCACGCTACTCCAGTGCAAATTGATGAAGAGACAGATTGGTGACAAATCCCTCTGTTGTATGTTTCTAAACCGTTTTTAGAAGATTCCGACACGATTCTAACGATTGTTAACCGAGATCGGCTACTTAACGTGCTCTCACAAACACAATAACGTTCTTGAGAATTTGCCACTAATGATGACCCATCCAAATACTTTATAGATCGCTCTCAATACGAGCTGTCCTTTCCTACCATTAAAAAATATTAGAAACACTTAACACACAGCTTTATAAATACGGCTCAGATCTAATGAAACTATTTAATATGCATTCTACGAGTACCTTCGATGTCTAAGTTACACCAGATTTATTTTCTTTTGAGTCGCTGCAGTCTTAATAAATACATATAATACGATATTTGGGCCAACGCGGCACCCTCTTCACGTAAGCGTCGAAAAGTTGTTTACGCAACTTTTGATTGCCTTCTTTACTAAGTTTGTTTACTTTTTACTTAAAATGGAATTATAATGAAACTTTTTTCGTTAAAGGCTCCCAGGTAAATGGGTTTGAAAGTCGTGGAAATACTTTTCCCGCTGCTTACGCTTCGCTACTGTGAATAGGCATTGTTTTCTTTAAGCTTTATTTAAACGTCCTATTATAATTTATTGAAGAGGATTCGTTTAAGGATAAGCGACACAATTTGTTAAGAAAATGCGTTTACATAACTTTTTGAAATGTCAACCCTGACATCTATTAGTAATTGATATTTGTAATTAAACACGTCTGGGTGAGATCGGTCTACCACGCGACCGCTAGGGATAAATTAATAAGTCCTCATAGCCTCAAATCCAACCTTGGAATTTATGCAGGGATACAATCAAACGCATTATATACTATTATAGGCTATATTATGTGGTAGCAAGTAGTTTACTACATATAATTGTTAAAATATATAAATACCTATATTATGTTTATATAAAAAACATGATGAAATTAAATGTTATAAATGAGAACGTAAATAGTAATATATGATACTTATATTAATTTTGCTTTTGGCTTTACCTTACGTTTTATTCCTAATAACGTTTATAAAGATCTTCCGTAAGAGACGAGTACATTTTATGAAAATTCTCCGAGGAAAAGTGAGCAATTATTTTTCTAATATTCTTTATAATGATAAATAATCGTACCAAATAGGGTGTCTTCATGAAATTTGGTTGTTAGCCTTACTTGGACACGAGAAAATCATCATCATCATCATACCGTCACGCCAGGTCCCTAACGGGGTAGGCAGAAAGCACCGAGTGCCACAATATCTTTGTCCTTGCCAACCTGACGCGCTTCGTCTACATTCCTTACTTCGTCTACACAAGAAAAAACCAACAGAAAGCTCTGGATTTTTCGTTTTATTCCTAATTTCCCATAGATTAGTCAAGAACACAATTTGATTATGAACTTTAAATATGATCTGTTGTTCTTAAAAATTTAAAGCGTCCTTTTTATTTTCGAGAATTTCTTTAGCCATCTTCGAATGTTTTGAAAAGGGAACCATTTTTAAATAACCATTGCAGCTCATAATCATCCATATCATCAAAAAGCTCTGAAGTCACTTAGTCAGTTACTGTTGTTATGTAAATATTAAACAAGTACAACAATACGAACTCAACCAGCAATTACATTGATGTCTAAGGGCAATTTTTAATCGTGAATTTTAATTTCGAAACATTCACTAGTTCATTCCTGTACTAACATGAAAGTCATGTCTCATTTTATTGGTACGTAATATAAATCTCAAACGTAACATAACGTTTATTTCATAGCATTGTAAATTATTTGAAAGTTCAGTTTGTATTCATAGTGAGCGAAATTTGAAGGCAAAGAATCCATAGAGGCTCTTTGCGAACTTTATTCAAAGGCTTCAAGAAAGGCACTTTCATTCGGAACATTCAACCTGCATGCGATCTTTCTCTAGTCGTAGTTATAGATAGCTATTCCGTATTGAAACTAAATGCATTTATCATGTTACGAGGGAAACTTTGCCGGTGCGATGTAACGCTTTCTCGATATACCTATTAGTTTTGTGTATCCGAATGAACTGGCTTAAAAGTTTTATTCTAAAGCAAACCATGATAGTTTACTAAATGTGGACACAAAATCACACCGGATCCGTTTATTTTTTCCCATTTTTCCCGCCCCTGTGTCGTTGTCTGGCGCATAAATTATCTTCATACAAAATATCACTCGAACCGATCGATACACGTAAAGATATAGGTACCTATAATACATAGTTAGAAAAAGAGAGACTTGGATCCGAATCACGTCGCGGGAAGTATTAAAATAACAGACAGTAATACGTCCCCTCTGGTGCAGTGACATTAAAAGCCGTAACAACAAAGACGGGATATTTTTCATTTTAAGACCCGCGTAGCC
Source organism: Agara michaeli (assembly GCA_018245675.1). Lineage (NCBI taxonomy): Eukaryota > Metazoa > Arthropoda > Insecta > Lepidoptera > Hesperiidae > Agara > Agara michaeli. The sequence goes on along the minus strand of DWDX01000083.1, from coordinate 15,636 downwards.
CAGAGGCCTCGAACTGACTCATTTGTCATCTCACAAAGCTCAAAAGTGTTTTATTTTATAGTCCATCCATTTTCAATTTTCAACGAAATGAAAACAAATTGCTTTTTATATTCATACTTCGTATTATCGTTATCATTACCGACATTACAGTATTAAATACAGGTATGGAATGTATCAACGAAATTTTGCCGATACGATTGTTTAATGTCATATCTACTCGTATATTTGTTTTTCTATTGCTTACAGAAAAAAAAAGCACTCGTCTAAGACATGAACCTACCATGTACGTTAAGAAGTCTAAATAACATCCGCTTCCGTGCTTCGGAAGACGTGTTAAGTATTCGACGAACAGGTTTCCAAATAAGCTGTACTTCCGTCGACCGTCACTAATGCAACGTGGTGGACTATGCTCTAGGCCTCCCGCACCTACAACAGAGCCGTGCCCGGACAGTGGAACGTTAGAAGTATTGCAGTCTAGAAAAGTGAGTAGTGAATAGTTCAGCCACATCAGCATATCACTGTCGAAGTGTCTACGCCAGAATATATGGTTTTATCTAATCTCGTACGGCACGCAGTCACGTTCGACTTTCATATACATTTCAGAACGAAATGGTATCGAGAAATATCCAGATACCCTCTCCCCTATATCAACAATCCGGAAAAGAAAATTGTTTTTATGGATTCGATATGCTTCAATTTCAATTGGCGTCGGATCTGTTCCATATTCGGCGAGAACGGATTCCATTTGCGCCTGAACGAGGTCACCGGGCCTTCCCTTCTCGTAACTTCTACCTCCACTGTATTGAAATTAGCATATTAACTGATAAAAGTTCGTTAATATGTATAATTATAATGGCGAATCACATGTCACAATACTTTTAACAGTCACTAATAGGATAGGTAGGCATACTTGGTGTTAATCCATTAGAAAATGGTAATTTTCGTAATGTAACATCCGTGGACTACGCTGATTTTGAAAGCAATCTCATCAAGCAATGAACAATACCTACTTGTACTATAACTGCTGCAACCCGTTTTCATCCTACTGCTATGCACGGCTCTCTCCTGTAATTAGTGCTTACTCCACCAGGCCGATCCAGTGCGAATTGATGGATAAGAAATTAATGGAAACAAAGAACCTGGTTGTCAGTGTTGGTATACGCAATACCTTGTTGCATATTAATATAAAGTTTACCGTGTTTTAAGAAGTGCAAGTTACAGATCGAATAGGTGCGGGTTGTGATATGAATTTCCTTGTAATGTATTTTCAGTGCTGTGACACAAGAGCATTAAATTGACTTCAATAAATTTCAACAAAACAAGTTATTGCTTAACGGTACTAAAATTATATCAGAGTCGTCGTAATTTCAACTGAAATAGAGTCGGTGCGAAGACGAAGTTGGCATTAATTCCGCAAATAAATGGACAATTTGCCGGGAAACTTGTCGCGAGTTATTCCAGGGCCCCACGGGTAATGTTGCGACTAACATAAATAATATTTCAGTTATATCTACATCTGTTTTGTTATTTCAGTGATATATATGTACATATTAAGATTTACAGTTATGTATGTAAAAAGTTAATATAACGAATTACTATGTCTAACGATATTTTCTTCAACGTCTGCTGTCTTCATATGAACCACCGCCATGTGCACATCTTGAACGAGACAATTAAATGCAGTAAATGATCAAAACAATTTTACTAATACCAATATCTACAAGTTTGTGTCAAATTGTTTTGCCGTCTCAATTGCATTACAGAATTAGGTACATATATAAATTCATTGCCATTGGATGTTTTTGCATATAGATTAGATTTAGATATAGATTTTACCATATAGAAGTAAGAATGGTGCATGTATCTTAAATGATCGAGTTAAAATAAATGACACGACAGATGAGTAGGATGATTTTAAGAGGGGTTAGAATGTTGTCGCCCGCCATCACAGGATGTAAGCCATATCGAAATAGTCAGACAGTAGTAAGCAGTTTCCCTATCGCCAAAATTCAAAGTTACAAATGTTTTGTTAAAAGATACACATACACTTCATAGATTATTAACGTATGGTATAATGGATTTCTAATTTTAATGTTTTAGAAAATGAAGAATATAAGTGGCACCTTCGTAATATGAAAATGTAAATATATGTATTTATTAGGAAAAGAACTTGAAAATTGTTACCATAAGGTTCCTTTTTAAGTATTCAACATTACTTTTATCAATTTCTTTTGTGTTTTCAGAGCACATAATTCAAGGTGTCGGTTGATAGCAAAATAGGGTTGGTTAGGGCACAAGTGTCGAGTTATTTTTTTTTTTTTCATTTCTCCACTTACCAATAAACACATGTAGGTCATGAGAGCTAACAGATAACGTAAAAGTACATATTTATGTAGCTTACTGGCTTCGGAGTTTATTTAATAAAATAAAAATAAAAAATCTTTTGGATTCCCATTCCAGAGTTCACGAGTGAATTTTTTTGATAGGCAGTAGAATCTACGGATGATTGACGGTATATCAAATACATAAATAGATGAGACTACAAACAAGTACAATACCTTGTTACAATCGGCAGACATTGTAACAATGACGTTGTTACAATGTCTGCCGAATGAGAGTCATTTGAAAGAGAATTCGTATATAGCACAGATTCACATTTTCGTATTTAAGATTTTTTATTTTGCAAAACGTTCCAACTGTCGCAACCGGGGAGGGGGGGGAGAGGCTGTCGTCGAGAATTTAATTCATGCTACAATTCTCGAACGTATTTCTATTTCAATTTGCTGTAGACTTTTCCAATTTCTCGTTGCTCAGACTCACCTCCAAGTTTTGTCTCCGGACTTCTGTTATTTACCGAATCTGGTACGCTGAGTCGACGTGAAAAGCGTTTTAATATTTTATACACTTTCCGTGTTCTGTTACTTATACAAGAAGGTACTATGAAAAGCGCTTTATACAGTTTATAATTATTTTTTAAGTCACGAAAGTCGTAACCGGGCATGTCAAAAGTGGTAAGTAATTGCTTATTAATTACATAATTATACGCACTGCGATGTTTATTAATGTTACAAATATTATATCTTTCAATCCCGTGCCACTTATTTCAAAAATGGAATCCAGTAAAAATATTTTTAAATGCTAAAGCGTCCAATCCATTGGCCAGACGGAAACACGTCCCACGATTTTTAATTGAGCCGTCTATAATGTACAGTTGACTATCCGGGCTCCAAAACTTGGCATCGCTAGCTCAGGCGCGGGTAAATTGTGACTCTAATACTGCTAGGATATTGACAAAAGATCTAATAATGAAGACACTATATTATTATGTATTAGGCGATTTTATTGCTCAAGCCGCAAGTCGTACCACTCAGACAAGCTACTGTAACAAGAAAAAACATTTCCATAATTTCAATAGAGACATAAGTTAGCCAAAACACGTGATCCGGTGGTTAATCTGTGCAAATGATAACGTGTAATGCGCTTTGCGTGAAGATACAATTAGTGTCGTGTGTCGTGAGAGAATTCTCAAAACAATAACAATAACAAGACAGAGAATATATCGACTGGTCTACCATTAGTGCTATGAAAAGTTTATCTTCGCCACCGCAGTTCCACCGGGCAACGATCGATAGATGCAACTCAAGATATTAACATATTTACAAGCTCACTATGAACACTCGTTACTTAAATGTAAAACTTATCATTTACGCGTTTTATTAGATTAAAACTATTCATTTTCTTACCATAAGAGTCATGATATAAGAATACTGAATATTATTATTATATGTATATGCAGGATACTTTTTATTAACCGACTTCAAAAAAAGGAGGCGGTTCTCAATTCGTCTGGTTTTTTTTTTGACTGGACAACCTCATACCCGCGGAAGGGGCAGGCAACACGGAGGTAGGAGGAGCTGGTAGTTAATAAGGAAATTGAAGGCGTCAATGAAATACTTGAAGTTAAGAAAATATGTATAGTTTATTTAATATAAGTCTAGTGAAAATAGGAAAAAGCATAAAAATAAGACACTAGACTTTTGTCGATAATATGATAAGTTAGACCGTGGTAATAAAAAAGAACGACATTATTATGTTTACATTCTCAGTTGTAGGCAACAATGGTTTTAGTATTTATTGTGCATAAATGACTTCAATTACGTTTTTTTAACGTAGGTAGGTACCCTCTGAAGTAAAAAATAAACGTAACATCACGCCTGTAACCCTCTGAAGTATTTCATGCCAAATTTAAATTTTCGGTTTCGGTTTCTGAAGATAGTATCTAGTCAATGTGGGGCTGAAATCTAAACATTTAGCCTATCACTGCTTCACGTTACGTATAATGTAACATCAAATAAGTCGTAAAACATCATCAGATAATTATCTTTTCGGACTCGGCGCTTCGCATAATTACGATAGAACTTTACTTAAGATAAGTTCGTTTAATCATCAATCATAATTTTCATGAGTCTATTGTCTTATTAACGCGTAACATACTTTAAATATTGTTGAAAGAAACAATACGTTTTAAGCCGGTAACAGAGTTTTTAGAGCAATATTTAACCATGCACCAATTGCTGCTTTTTCTGGTTTGTAATAATGAAACGCAAATCCATATTCACTTTACTCGTTTATTGCTAGTTATTCCAATTTGCGCCGCAGAGTCGCTCGAAGTGATTCCAATTGAACTGGATTGACAGTACCGTTAATGCTTTTAAATTCATTTTAAACATCATTCCTGATGAAAGATTTTGTAGAAAAAAATATTTATTAAATGGAGATTTTTATTTATGTCAGTACTAAAATACCTTAAATCAATATCTGTCTAAAATCTGTATTATGATTTCTAAACAAAAACAAAATGAAAACGTCAAGAATATATTTATGCATATACCTACTTATACTTGTTAAATTTAAAAATGGAATAAAATACGGCAAGAAAATGTTAGGATTTGCACAATAAATTAAAATTTGGCGTGCGTATTGATTACAAATAATGTAGCAGCCATTCGAGTATATTTGAAAATTTTCTATAAATAAAAATCCGTAACCAAAAAATTATTTACTACTACAGCTTAAATTTTACGTTGAAACACAATGCGTCACAGGAAACAATTCCTGTTATAGATCCGTTAGTTACTCATACCGATATTCATGGAAGTCTATTGTTCTTTTTTAAACTTCAAAATTTGTCTTTTTGCAAATAGGCAAAATACCTATCCTAATAGTATATCCCGCTGCACCTATTTCTGCCGTGAAGCAGTTGTTGAATCAGTTCACAATACGCAAAGATATACAGCAAAATTGAAAACCTTCTTTTTAAGTCAATTCAAAAGACGATTTTGACTAACGATGGCAAACTTCGCGGTATACGATCTACGGTACGGATACACGGTATCTGATACGAATACAGCTTTTGATTCATCCTTTACTAGGACAAGCTTTAAAAACATCTTTGATTAAGAGTTTCGTAGTAGTTCGAGAAGTCCGTAAGACATTCGTAGATTCGTAGAATCGTCGTAATTATGACGCTAATGCAGCGAGTTTAAATCGAAGTCCCGGAACCGGTAACTTGGCTTACTTCAATTTAACTAAATAAGTTCAAAATAAATTACAATGTGTGATAATATACAATAAGGATATAATAATATACAATATATGTGTAAATTGAAATTAGTTGCATGACCATTAAAGTTGAATAATGCTTGTCAAATTGTAAATAGAAGCCTTGTAAGTGCCTACAAATTTCCAATTTATTTGCTGTTTGAACTTTACACCGAGATTCATTCGTTTTTGATCTGAAAAGTATTTCGCCACGTTTTAACGTAAAAACACAAATATGCCATTCAATTAATCAACCGTTGATTTACGCTACCGACACTGTTTATATATGGTACGTTCCCTGATGTTTCGTTATCGTACAATTGTCGTATTTTATGTGAACATTTGTTACAAATATTTGCCTTAATTTCATTTGCTTCAATTAAACAACTTCCGTCCTCACAAATACTTTTATTGGATCTCAGTTTAACTTTATTCACAGATTTCAGTTTAATCTTCAGATATACAATATATATTTTACCTATGCCATATAAATAACGTATTTATAACTCGGGTTTCTGCGTGTCATTGTTTTGTTTTACATGGTTTTTAAAGGAACCATAACAGAAAATTTACTGTCAGACTATCGTCAAAATCAAAGTTATAAGTATTCTATCGAAGCATCCACCTAAAAGTTTAAAAAATTCATTACAAATGCAGACGTTCGACCTTCTATGGCATTGCCTATCCTCTAAAAGCTCTTTCAAAACCAATCTATGTTTAACCGAAAACTGTAATAACGTCAGCTGGGGCTTCTGCGACCATAAATATAAGATTACGAAGAATGTCCTGATTTCAAAACTTGCAATATATATTCAAGAATTTAATGTAAAGCGATTTAATCCATGGTGACCCACAAGTCAGCAACTATTACAAACGTTTATTAGGTTTTGGGATGGTTACATTCTTATGTGTACATAGATAAAATTAATGAGAAGCTTAATCGCTTCAACAGGTAAATAAAACAAAGTAGCCTCTATGTAATGTCGATTAAAGAGTTTTAATCTGGAAATTACATTTCTTTTAAACAACATTCAAATATAATAAATGTACTTAGTAAACGATCTAATCGAAATAACACTTGGTTTTTGTAATGCCGTGTAATTTGTAGTAAATGCTGGGTATTTTTACTAAAACGAGTATACCAGAGTCCTTCAATGGAACAATAAAAGTTATATCGCTGTCTCCAATTTTTTTCCGTCAATACTGGTTATACTACATCAAACGAAGGGGAATAAATTAGGTATAGCATTTAAATTGAAATACTGTCAGTGCTTACTCAATTTCTGGGGGCTGGCCCCTTAGGGCAGGCATCGTGCGAGTACGACGCCAGCCTAGCCTACGCTAATTAACGCTAAACTAACCAGGAAATCCACTCAGTTACACTGGAATGAATCATGTTGAGAATGCACTGAATATGAACTTTTCAGGGAACTCAACTCAAAATATTTTTAAAATGCCTGTCGACGAAATGTTGTTAAGACTACCACTCAATGTGCTAATAGTATTTGTCGTTTGAAAACAAATGTCCAACGCGTTTATAACGAAAAAAAAGACTTAATTTGTTATACGAAATAAAATAAAGACATGGCATTTTATATGTTAAAGTTACTAATTAAACTTTGCGCCTACCCGATGTCAAAAATAGACCTCGAATATTAAAATAATATTTAGCTGTAAAGTTTGTTTTGAGATTAGACGTCCACGAGGCAAAGGCGTGAGTTTATTACGAAAGCTAAGATTATGCCAAAATTTGCATTTCGGCATTACGTCTCCATCGTCCTTCAGTAGCCAAAAGTTGTTGTTTAAGGACATTATTTTACTACTTTAACAAAATTGTGCTGCACATTATTCTCTGAAAACATCAAATTTTGATGTAAATAATACAATATCTTAATATAAAAATTGTAAGCAAATAAATAACACTTTCCACTCATAGGAACGGATGAACTATTTCAAGCAAGCATGTTATCTAGATCGAACCTAGAAGTAAAACAGATCAGTAGGGTTCCAACAATTCGTCCTGACATATCTTTAATTGGTTTATTATAATTATTATTATATAGTTGATTTTTATTTTATCAAAACTGTCACCTTACTTTATACATTCAGCGATTTGTTTGTCTATGGCATTGATTGTGCTACTTGTGAAATAGACAGCGCAATCTATCACAAAGTTATAATTATAATATATTTTAGGAATAACTCTTGCCGTGAGCAAAATTATGATCTATAATTACCTACCTTTAGTTGCTTATTATATTCACTCAAATAACTTTATGTAAACATTCAAAAGTCCCTTGATGCACCCAAGCGTTGACCATATCTAAAGTCCCGGGCAAGAAGTTACTATAGCTATTTATTTACCTTTCGTGGAAGGAATTTATAAAGGGCGGGACTTTAACAGCCTTTTAGCACCCTCGGCTAGTCAACGCTTATTTATATTAGGATGTGTTTTTAGCAGGGCCTCCTTTCTATTAACTTAAAACTTAAACAGAACTGTAACATTATATGGACATAATGGGTCGAAAGATGACGAAGCAACACGAAATACATTAAATATTTGTATAAAAAAAATGTTGGAAAAAAGACAATAGGTAAAGCGAGCGTATTTTGTCCCGCCACCAAAATAAATTAAGTGTGATATCAAAGCTTGAAAACTATTGAAAATTTTAAAATGTTACCTATACTTTAATCCTAAATTCCCAGCAAAATCAATACCATTTCAGTAATGAGATAGACAAAGTGTCTCAGCAAATCCAATTAAGTTAAACTGGATAAGAACAATTGGTGCGAGATTTTCTTTTAGCTACAAACTAATAAAACACCAGATATTTAATTCGTTCGCACGCTAATGGAATATAGAGGACAAATACATATATTGCAATGCCTTATGGAGATATTACGAAACCATTTACAGTACAGTAGATGGTGTAACTGATTGGAAAATCATTTCTAGATTACCAATAGAAACCACGAGACCGAGTCGTCAATGTCAAACTTAAGAAAATCGAGGAAAAAGTACGAAATTTTAAGAGTAGATTATTTTCATAATGATGCACACCTTGAGGAAAGATTTTTAAAACCCGTAAAGATACAAGTTTGAAATGAATCTCAGCAGAGGTAATAATTTTTTGCAAATTTTAAATACGGAATGGGGAAAAATGTTTTGACTCGTTTACGTTTATCGCTCCGAAAATTTAATACCGTATTCATTACAAATTATAATAAAGATAGAATTTAAATTTACGGTTAGTTCAATACATGACATACAATTATGTTAGTATCTCAGTTGCACATAATATGTCGTAAAACACGGTTGCAGAGATGTTAACAATAATTAGTGAGACTTTACGTCCCCGCTGAGACGTTTCATAGTCCGTGCCCCTCGTAACTAAACCTATTATGTCCGCAAAACGTTTAAATCAAGATTACACACACTGACTCAGAAAATTAAGCCATTTACAAATTTAACAACTCTAATTAACTTAATTCTATGATCAAAGTTAGTAAACTCACTTGTTGAGTAGCCTTCAGTGAACAATTAGTTATTAATAAGTATGAGATTTTTATGCAGAAAATAGACATTTTAGCTATTTGGCTATTAGGCGTTTAGCTACATTTAGCTTATACGCAAATGTATTATATGATTGGAATATGGAGAATATAAAATATCATGCGCAGTTAGCGCTTTATACTTTAAATATAGCGACAGTTACATAAAGCAACATTTTCCATATACTATTCACTACATCGCTTTTAAATGCATTTACAGTTCTATTGTACTAGGTATAGAATACGAGCACGTACGCCTTTCATGTCCATTGATATTGTCGTTGTTAATTTAAAAAACAATCTAGTGCATTATTTCTTTTCACTGAATTTCAATTTATGTAGGATTTTCACAGAATCAATATAATTGTAGATTTTCCTCTTGTTATTTTAATTGTAGGTAGTTACCGTTAAAACGTAAGGAAGGCGAATGTATCTGCTAGTTATGCAGGACCTGTAGTGAAATATATTCTAGATCTGCCCTTGATACAGGGAGGGAACCGTTTCCAACGACAACAATAGGTATAATAGTCTTGTAAGACATTTTTCATAACTGATTAAGCCGATAACGTTTTCCTTTCGAAAGAGAGTTTATACGTGTTACCTCTAACACGTGGCGGTTATACCTAACAGCGTTCGTCTCTTTACCTACTGTAAGACCGCTTTTAGAAAAACCGCTATCTCCATAAACTTGTTTAGTTAAAATAAATAATAATAGAATTAAAATACTTATATATATATATATATATATGTGGGTGTATATATATATTTATACATAAACAACAACAGCAACATACCGTCACGCCAGGTCCCTAACGGGGTAGGCAGAAAGCAGCGAGTGCCAAACATCTCTGTCCTTGCAAACCTGACGAGCCTCGACTACATACGTACACCAACATAAATGTAGTAAGGCAAGTCACAGTTACATAGAAATATAGATACATAGTGTTTATTGTTCAAACACCACAAACAAAAACAATCAAAACAAATAAGGACGAAATACGGAAACCCAAATAGCACATCACGATATTGGAAGCGATGGATGGGGAACATAAAAAAGTTTCTTTAATGTTGAGGGCGTCTTTGTTCGAGAAGTTACGTAGAATTTCATGCATTCCACGACCTAAAAGAAAGAAAAGTGAACATCTCGCATATACGAGTATAAAAGTGTGAGCATCGTGCCGCCTTTGTACTTCGCATGTTATTATAGCTTTTGTTTTATAATATCGTCGATATTTACGATAGGCATACATATGTATCTGTACGTAGAATATAACACGCTCATTAAAGAGATTTTGTTCTTTGACTTCTATGTATAATATATTACAATACAATACAATATACTTTATTGTGTACACACTATTTATTGTGTACACTTTGTTGTGTACCACTTAGCAAATCACTGTTGCTTAATGGCAAATTTTCCAACATTGGTGCATCCGCAGTGGATTTCCAATAAAGATATTTTTAATTAAGAGCGATAGTTTTTATTAAATGTTTTAAAAATGCAGTTGCTGGCACAAAAAGGCCGTTGTGAGCCGACAGACAACGTGTCAGGTCAAAGCACTACGCTAATTGCAATTTGTGGCCGCCTCCGCAACAAAGAAATACTTCTTGCCTAAGCATAATGAAAAAACTTTAGAAGCTCTCAATTCCTTTACAAAACGACAGCGTAGTGTTTTTAATTTTTTGCTCAAGCATTCTTATTGCAAAGGCTAATTTATAAAACACTAGCAGACAGGACTACGCGTTGCCATGGTTCAATTAAAATAATGGTAAAATAACTTAATCCCATATACCTATGTAAAAATCCCGTAGCACAATGTTTGGTTCGATGTTCGGTGCCGACTCGACCAGCAGCGGCGCGACGGTGCGGCGGCGTTAATTTTTCAATTATTTTGTTTCGATTGACGTTTTAAATTCGTAATATCTTTTGAACGGAATGCCCGATTTGAATAAACTAAAAAGCAATTAACAGGTACTGAAACAGTCTTGCTTAGGAAATGATTTACTTGGATAAGGATCAATGCAAAGTTACAGATAACTTGGTCTGATTTTGGTCGGAATTTCTATCAATTTTTATAATGTTAAAAAGTAGTTATAGTGACATAACTACAACAGTTAGACACATGCTTTGATATGTTCTTTAATATTGTAGAACATTTTTTTGTTCTATCATCAATCGTTTTCGCAGCGCATGCGATGAAAGACATTTTATGGCAACTCTTTTTCCGCCTTGGGTTACATTATGGTCGTTTTAGTAAGGATCCTCATTTTTTTCCTGTAATTAATGTAGCCTATGTTGATCAGTGATAATGTAGCATTCAAATGGTAAAAGAATTTTTGAAATCGGTCCAGTAGTTTTTGAGTCTATTCGTTACATACATACACACACACACAAAAAAATCGCATCAAAATCGGTTGCGTAGTTTTAAAGATCTAAGCATACATAGGGACAGACAGCGAAAAGCGGCTTTGTTTTATATTATATAGTAATAGTGATAGTGATTCTTATGCTTTAGACCAAAATGTATGTTATTTGTCATTTCACAGTCCATATTTGTACACGAGCGCTTTTCATTTAGTTTTTTACAGTATAATTTGATAGTAACAAAATGCGGATAGGTAAATATGGAAATGAAATGTTCGAAGTAATAATAATTCAGTGGAAGTAGGTACATACGACGGGTGCAGGCGACTTGGCGACGTTGCGGTCCGAGCTCCCTTCGGTCCACGTTAATGTGAATATTTAAGGCGACATCCGTTCGGCTATTGAATGAAAACTATACTCTAACAGCCCTTTGTAGCATAAGTTCTTCTGAAATATTTTAATTGTTAAGATTATTACCTATGCTTATTATGATATCTAGGTATGTGAGGTGACGGAAGTGTAAAGTCTACGTGTGAGGTTGACACCGAGCTAGTGCGGCGCTGTAATCTGTACGAGTGATCCGGTGGCCGGCTGCCCGCCCGCGGGCCGTCGAGGTTGCGAAGTACCTTCGCGGTCGTGCAGCCTATTCGTGGACAAATGTCTCTCGGTGTTGCATGAAAGCGAAACGAAAGCGTCATTATGCTGATGATCGAGTACTATTCGCGTAATGGAAGCGACGATTAGAAGACGACGACTTTAGAAGGATGCTATGAAACAAAGTGGTATGGACGAGTCAAAAGTTATGATTTTAGAAAGGGATGGTATTCCGTCATTATTATGAGAGAATGTGAGATTAAGATTGGGGAAAATAAATGTAGTTTAAAAAAACTAAAAAACACGTTTTATAGCACATCGAACTAAAAAGTAAAGAATAATTTAAATAAAGGTAGGAAAATAAGAGTGAACCAAAAATATAAGTATAATTGTAAAAAAAGCGTAGGGTGCTCGATATATAAATGAAAAAATAGGTGACATGAAGCACCCCATGCTTTTCTTTACAATAATAATTATACTCATAATTTTGGTTCACTCTTATTTTCCTACCTTTATTTAAATTATTCTTTACTTTTTAGTTCGATGTGGTATAAAGCGTGTTTTTTAGTTTTTTTAATTTTCATAAGTGAGTTGAAACAGAACAGATTACATTTGTAATATTGTAACTATACATATTTAAATAAATTGTAACATGGTAATTACTAGACCCTGACAGGGTAACATGCGAGTTCTAACAGAATAATGTAACAAATAGTTTATATTTATAAGGATGACTGCAATAAATGACTTATGAATTGTCTTCAAAAGATAATTTTATATTAAAATTTAGTTTGTAAATCCAGCAGACAACATGAATACCTAAGAACTAATATATTAGTTTGAGCACTAAATATGATAGTTAATAATACATTTTGAACATTAAATGCAACGATAAATATACTATGAAATTCTTATTGCTTACCGACTACCGCATGCTTACCAACTACCTCTTGTATATCAACAAAACCCAACGAAAATTTAGATAAAAACGGAAACAAGCAAGCCCAGGTCTTGCAGTGGTACATCACTTGATGGGATGGAGCTGGAGTTAGTCCTTAACGTCTACTTGCAGGGCCGCACGCGAACACCTCGTTACCTGTAAACATGACGGTGGATGTCTCCGCATACACCGTCTATGCCTCAATAAATCGATATAACCCATAAATTAATCATCAGCTAATTTTAATGCTCTGATATGTTCCGTCTAGTGGAGATTAATTCTTGCTCGAATCTTGACGATAATTTTAAATTCCAAAGAATAGCTTCTTTCAAGCAAATCATTCCGGATTTGCATGCAAGTTGTTTAAATAACAACTGCATATAATGTTATGATATGATAAAAAAATAAAAAATAACCATTAATGTCACTTAAAAACATTTCTTAACAAACAAGAAAGGTCCCCTTGACCTTTGATATGGTAACGTGATCACCTACGCAACGTGAGTTATGTTTTGCTTATGATAGAGGGTTATCGGTGTATGTGGAACATTTTTGATAGGAAAAATTTCTATCTTTGTTTTGGTGGTCTGTTGCTATGTACGATCACGTTGTTTATTCGTTTCTTGGTTAATAAGATATGACACGAAAAAACAATATTCAATTTAATGTCTAATTACCGTTCAAATGTTAAGGTATTGTTTATAAATAAATATCACAATAATTTTGTTATGATTTTGTCAATATGTGTTGCAACGAAAACAGGGTTTGTAAAAGTTGTAAACAGTTTATAATTAACGTAACAGTAATTACACTGAACCCTTTCACTATGAGAGGAGACCTGTGTCCAGTTGAGCAATACACGGATCGAAAAACATTACAATTATACAGAATGATTCTTTATTTAGAGAATACACAAACGTGAGTGAGATCGTAATACAGACCCCTTTCACATACATATAATCAGTGTAACGTGAAGCCGGTTATTACCCGTCATAAATAGTAAAAATACGTAAATAAAATAAAAAGAAATAAATCCATACTAATATTATAAACGTGAAAGTAATTCTGTCTGTCTATCTGTCTGTGACGTCATCACGCCCAAACCGCTGAACCGATTATGATGAAATTTCATATAGGAATTAATAGGGTACTTTTTTTTCCAGTTTTTTTGTTATTTTTTCGAGGGATTTCATTGTTTTACGAAAAAGTCGCCGAAAAAGGGCTTCCTGAACGGTTACATGGCGTGCGCTGACTGAACCTTATGAGATATTTAAAAATAATGTTCTACAAAAACATTGTCCTTTAGAAAACCTATAAAAAGTCCGCGATGATATATGTTTATCTCTTAAGATTGAGCCACAGTAGCCATTTTAATACGCGGAAAAAACTTTGTGACACACGGATTTCCATGCGGGCGAAGCCGTGGGAAAGCTAGTATGAAATAAATCTTTCAAGTCATGAACAATAAGGAGAAAGCTAAAATTCTATATTTTATTCAAAGCTAATATTGTATTTAAGCGATTCCAAGTTTATCTTTTTGCGGTCCCTATATTCATAGTCCCATTAGTCCACAAACAAGATTCACCTTTCTTCTTTTTTTAAGCAAGAAAATATCGGTATTAAGAGATGATGATTATAAACTTATACTCGTACGTATTAATAATGTTTATTGCAAAATTAGCAACAACATAAACAACATACCGTCATGTCAGGTCCTTAACTGGGTAGGCAGAAAGCACCGAGTGCCAAATATCTCCTTGCAAACCTAACGCGCTTCATCTACATTCATCACTCTCTTCATGCATACACACCGATTTCGGAGACTCTTGACCCCTCCGTCAGCCAGTATCTGACCTGTTTGGTCGAGATAGGATAGAGAATAATTGGAAGAACGTTTAAAAATTGGGTTAGCAAAATAAACGGTGATACAATGATGCAATTAACCGACTAAAGATAAGTTAGTATATTAAATGTAGGCATGTGCATCGATGTAAAAGGTGACAGTGATAATCAAAACTCATTCAATACTATAATAAACATGCAAGTGATAAGGTAAATCGATTGAGTATAAATATAGGGAACTCAGTTCATGAAGCACAGTTACCTGTTGGTCTGGGAACGATGAAGACTGTCTTGATCTTGGCGGGCTTGGTGGCTCTCGCTGCGGCGGGAGCGGTGCCCAAAACCATCGAGCACAAAACTAAGACTGGTAAGTTCTTTCAAGGATCTCATTTATCTTTTCTATGTTATATTCGTTATTATAACAAGTATCCAGGTCCTCACATTCGGCGGGTCGAAATATTTTTATTGTATTACGACATCTCTGCCTGCTACTGCTAAGTGACTTTGATATACAACAAATTATATAATTATCAACATGGCCTCATGGTATCATTAACTGCCTCCTTGGTCGGGCGGTTGCTAGCGCGACTGCCAATCGGGAGGTCCTGGGTTCAAATCACGGGTTGGGTACTGTTGAATTTTTCTAATTTAGATTCGCTGGTAGTGACTCAGAGTTTGGATGTGTGCCCGGTGCATGGCAATAGGCTCACCACCTATTCCATTGTGGGACTTAAACGTA
>DWDX01000082.1:0-40702 GCA_018245675.1 Agara michaeli | reverse complement strand
GCATGGCAATAGGCTCACCACCTATTCCATTGTGGGACTTAAACGTAACTGGTGAAATGTGGGGGTGTACTACACTCGTGGATTACAGGCGTGATGTTACGTACAGATAATAACTTTAATATATTATATGTATTCTACGATACGAATGCAAATACTTGGTTTGGAGGTTTATAATATTCAAGATGAAACAACATCTGTAACTCATTTGGAACCTAGTAGCACCATATAAATATAGTAGTACCATATAAATATACTTAATCATTGTACAAACTTTAACTGCAAGCAACCCAAACAGTAATAATAAGGTAAAACCGTACAATATAACGAAATATTCTTTGTTTCCTGAATAATAGTGAGGATTCAAGAGTTAACAAAGCGACGAAGCGCATTACAGCATTCCCTTTCAAAATTAAGAGCGATATTGAGGCTATTGTTAGATTCAATAATTCAATATCGTGAGTCAGAAACTGGAGCGAAAGTAACAATACATGTCGAAACAAAAGCCGGGATTAACGTGGTTCCTTTTATGATTTCTTTCTTTTTTCGTTTTGCGGGTCTACTCTATAAAAGATAAGCTCGCGGATAAGCCGAACCTTGGCCTCAGATATGCTTTGGAACCTAATGCGCCTAATACAGTTGAATGTTTGATAAGATTATTCGAGAAAAATGGTTTTTCTATTTTTTTTCTTGCTTAGAATCAGTCCCATGTTTCACGTGTATTTTCATTTCGTCACTAAGTTCTTGTTATATTTATTGGGTACTTTTTGGAAACGGTTTTGATGAGAGCAAGAGCTGTTGACGGTTGTTCAAAGATTTTTACTGCCTTTACTTACTGTACTGTACTGTTCTGCGAACTGCACTGTACTGCACAGCTTACTGTGTTATGTGTACTGTACTGGAATAGCTAAGTTACTTAGTTCGAATAGTAAATGAAATCACTCATCATTAAAATACAAAGCGCTTCATAAAAGTCTTTACATCAATTATATCGTAACAAAATATTTTGAACACGCAACTCAACACTACCACAATAAAGGCTACATTTGGAGCACTTTTATCAATTTTATACATAAAATGCTTTTATTGAACAGAGTGGAAGTAAATTATAATAGCTTCTGAATGCTTCAATTTAAGCTATTCATCGCTACCATCATCGGAGCTTACAGATCAAAGAATATATAGAATTGCCTTGAACTTTGTTTACTATTTAGGTACTTAATTATCAAGAACCCACTTCGCCGGAAATAAAAAAAAATGGAAAACCATATACATACATAAACGGACCTAAAAGCTTTTTAGGAGAAAAATGTTATACGTTATATAACAATATTTACATAGGAATGCTTCTACTCCCTTCATCACTCTGTTCATACATCCACGCCGGTTTCGGAGACTGTTGAATCCGTCATCAGCCAGTATCTGCTGGAGATAGGACAGTGTTGGTCTCCGTCGGCAGCTAAACGTAAAGCAATGAAAATTGACGTTTCTCTATTGTTTTGAAATACTACGATATTACTGTGATTTACATAATTTGCGCTAACGGTACGTGTTTCAGTTCATGTCTAGTACAGAATTGTTCTTTGTAAAATAAAATGAACATGCGTTTAATATGGCCGTAGCACGCAATATACAATTCAATGTAATGTAACGTAACATACTTCAATTATTACAGTGAACTATCTGAATACATTATAAAAAACATGAAATATGTTAAACGGAACTTTTATTTCCTTTTTATATATTACTTGCTGTGCCCGCGACTTCGTCCGCGTTTGAATTTAACAAAAAAGGTTTTACATATAATTGTAAAATAAAAGTAGCCTAAGTTAGTCCCTATTACATCGACTATCTGCCAGTGAAAGTCCCGTCAAAATCGGTCCAGTCGTTCCAGAGATTATTCGGAATAAACAGACAGACAGAGAAAAATTGTTATAATTGTTATTTTGGTGTATATACCGTGTATAAATATGTAGTTAGTAAAAAGCGGATATTTTAATATTACAAACACAGACTCCAATTTTATTTATTTATAAATATAAAAATGTTTCCATGTTTTTAATTATCATCTCCAATTTACTTTAATATAAAGGATCAAAATAGATCACCATTGCCGATCATTTGTCGTGAATGTTAATTTCTTAGAAACAGCTCAAGACTTGAAACGAACCTCAACGTTTCACATGAAATGTAAACCCTCGTAAAGATCAGCAATTTATTTCATGTACAAGTATAAATGGGTCGCAAATCCCACACGCGAAATAAGAGTTGAGGCGTCTCATCCTTAACGTAAACGCCCAAGGTCTATTAGCAGATCGTACGAAAACAATTACGAACGTAGCGACATTATTGCTCGCATGTCTTACTTCGAACTATGAAATAAAACCTATTTAAATTGCGTAATCTATAAGTGAAACATAATATGCACATACGTAAAATATTAACATTCAATTACCAACATACATATAGCTCTATGCACATATGCAAATACTGATATACCCACTGTAAAAAAGAGAACAAGGATTGCACCTCAAAGTCAATATTTTGGAGGCACTCTCAAAAATGTTTACCAAAGGGGATTTGTTTAAAACAAGAAATTCGATTGGTTGAAACTTTTGTAAACCTTTTGTTTTGTAGGGAAATGTATATAAAATAAACTTACTTCAATCAAACATTTTTGAAAAGTAAGAGAGAAAGGAAGAAATATTACTATAAAGGTATATTGTTATCTATATTTAAATTTTCCTCATTGACTGTATATCTTCTTTGATACTTTCATCTCCGTTTGTGAAACAGGTCACCGATTCCCAAGACAAACAGAAAGGTTCATGTTTGCTTAAAGCAGTAATTGTAAGTCAGAATCCAAGGAGCCGTGTTCAACGCACCCTCGATTTCCTTCGTATAATTTATATGTTTTCTTCATAATAAAAGCTGAAATGCTCGTAGGTTTGTGCTCAAAAAATAGAACCGGAGGAAAATCCTGAATGTATTCATAAAAGCATTAAATTAATATTTCGAATATTTCAGTATACAATTCTATAATTATAGGGTACATGTGTAAAATATTATTTGTATTTTAGTATTCTTAGTATTTCAATCTATCATACATACTTAATAGATACATGGTTGATAGTCTGACTTACAAAAAGATTATCATTCTTAATATTCAAAGCATTTGAGAATACAAGCTGAAAGATTAATTGGATGATGGTGGAACTAAGCCGGAACCACAATTGTCAAACATAATCGGGATTTGAGTCAGATTGCTTAAGATTTCATCGAAAGCGCGATAACATTTATGAAAGCGTGTCCTTCACGTAGTCAAAGGTTGGCTGCGCTCAGCAAAGCCTTATACTTAGTTACGTAACCATTTGACCAAACCGCTTTAAACATTCTACCTTGTACAACAGATGTAGTATAATTATATATTTAATATTAATATCTTGGAACATTGTCACCACACGATTGATTAATCCTAAACTCGGCAGAGCCTTTATCACGGTGACCAGAAAACTAAGAAACGTACATACTTACTAGTTCATATATCATATAATATCTATATAGATATTTTTATTATACCCAGACATAGAACAGACAAATGTGCTCATCACACAAATGTTTAGTATGTGTGGGAATCGAACCCATAATCCTGGTTGAACAGTCGAGGTCTCTAATCACTAGACTAACAAACCAGTCAAATTATACGTTTGCAAATTGAACAACCGAAGTCGTAAGCTTAGGGCAGTATTCCATCTCGCTACTCAATGTGGACCCAATTTCTTCATTCACTCAACGCTGTTACACGCATTAGAGAAGTTAATGTCGCAAAGCGTACATTAATAATACCAAGCCCTTTGAATCTCGTCACACTACCATAAACGTCGTCGTTTATTTGGTAACGCGACACATGAATGGAATATATCCAAATAATAAAGCACATATTTCGTTATAAATTAAATATTACTATGCATTTATGCATAGCTATTTATACAACACTCTTTTCTATGTGAAGAGAATAGCAAACGAGCGGACATAACTGATCCCTGATGTCCATGGACTTATGCAACCAACCTCTAACAAGTCTATAGCAATGGCACAGTTAGTGCTAACTCAGTTATTAAAAGATATTAATACGAATTAGTTGATGAGTATTCATTGGTAACAATGTTATGTTGATTTTAAGTGACCTCGTATTTCAGTTTTGCGTAGAATACAGACAGGTTGACAACAAATCTCCGTTGTTATATAAATATGTCACTATTATTGTTATAGTAACGTCGCAAGAAACACAGCAGGCGTTATATACTGGAAGGTATAGTGAGTTATTATACTGCCACACCTGGCGACAGTCTGGCAACAGTCTGAAAACTTGTTCAATTTGGAAGCATTGCATACGCAAGCGGACGGTCTGGTTTGTATAAAATCTCATTGGCAGAATTCGATGCGACTGTACACTTTTCGTTTAATGCGTTACTACTCATTTTGACAAGCTCTTACAATCAAGATTAGCTACCAAGTAGCTTCCACTGATCATAAGTTAGTACTTTTCTTAGAATGCTTACAACATGTCAGGCTAATTCTTTAGGTATATCTTGATCTTTGTATACGTTTTAATAAAGATACTGAACTGATTGAATATTAAATCTTAATATTACACGGAAAAATATGAAACTTTACATCTGTTATTTTCAGAACAACCTGTTACATACCTACATGTACTCAATGGGCTATATTTTAATTATTTCAAATTATAATGGAGTCGTAAATTCACAAATAAACGTGTTTGCTTTTATCGAGCAGCGTAAAATCTGTTTGCTCGCTGAGATTTAATTACATAGTAGATTGTCTTACATTCCTCGCGAGGCACTTCTCTTAGAAGTATTCGTTAATTAACTCCGTGTAACATAAGATTCCAATTTTAGCACTGTGCAGTGAACGTATTGAATTATATTCTCTTGAAAATAATATCAATGAATCCTGACAGGTAAAAAGTTTAATTTTAATTTAATTAGCATCAGGTCGGAATGTTCATGCAGAATACAAACATTAACTACCTTCGACCAAAGACTCTAAACGATAGAAATTTATGCCAAAAAAGTACAGATAGGAAAACGAAAGTCAATTTTATGTTACAGGTAATAAAGTGAATATGTAGTTCTACCGATAAATGGTCATGAATGGAACGGTCATAAACATCTGTATCCGAACGGCCCAAAGGTCACAGATGTAGCAACGGAGGGTCAAGTTGGAAAACCTCATGGCTTAGCGTGCCTGTCTATTACACCCTTCACACTAGAAATCAATACTGTTTGCTGCTACTGGTCGCGATAGTGCCTTTACACTTAAACCATATTCAAAAGGTTCATACTTGTAATTATTAATGTAATTAATTAATAATATAACTCTATTTTAATCCTGCGACATTCTCTAAATCGTCACTCAGTATTTACTATTATTATTAGCTAGCATAACAACTTTTTGGCCATTAATATACTTAATCATTGACAGATATGTAGGTTTGAAGATCGTCGTAATATACATACATTTGTGTGTAGTTTAATAATACTACTTTTTAAAGCTTTGCTATCACGACCAAAGCAAAGTACTTGAGAAAATATAAGAAAAAATCTGTTTAGACTCAAAGTTTTCCAAGAAATTTCATCTTAAAACTTAAGCTCTTATTGCAGCTTCTCCTTAGCCATTGTTCGAACTAAAGTACACTTCTTCTTCTCTTATTCCCCCGGTTCTTAGTCCTTAGCATAGTCTTTACAGTTTATTGAGTCTTTAAAAAAGTTTGCTTTTTTTTGGTTAATACTCAAAGCGGTACTAAAGCCCCGATAAATAGGTTTGTGATTTAGTTCTCTTTTTAAAATCTAACATCACAGTCCTTCGTTATGTTGTGTAACGGTTATGACATTCAATAAAATACAATCTGAAAGTGAAAAGTTGAAAATAAATAGATAAACATTGTTATCGCTAAAACGATAAAAATTACAAGTTTTTCATATGCCTCGTTGTGTACTTCTTTCCTTATATTATTGATGGTTAGGTATACACATAATAATTTCATCTATCCTGTCCAGTGATCTATCAGATAAATTGTGTTTACGGCTAAAAAATAATAAAATCCACAATCTAAAATGTTAGTATGAAATATCGTACATATTTGTTTTGCTACATGAATAAAAGATAAAAATGCAATTAAAGAAATATCCAGTGTACAAGTCATCAAAATGGGGCTATTCCCCTCTAGCGCTGATGCATTGATATAACTAATTAGGAAAACCCCATGACTAACACCGACATGTATTGTATACCACAAGGAATTTGCAATATTAGTGATAGTCTTTTAAAAGTCACACAAATTTCTTATCATTATTCCATTCCCTCGCCGAGCTCCGTAGATGCGAGTTGGACTTGTTCCCGACTTGATCCCGCGAGGATGGATATGCGCTGGGTATTTTTCGATTCCCAACCAACACAAATTTTTTCGCGGGGACCATCAATATTTATTATAAAAGGTAATACATAAATATGTATGTATGTATCATGCAATACAAAGTAAATGAGGCTAGGTCAAGAGTAGTTCAACAACAAGAGACAACTGGTGAAAATGCTTAGTCTATACTAAATGAGGTTTTTATTAAACGGTTATTGCTTCCTGATAACTTTTATATATTTATGATAGTGTAATGAGTATTGTATAGTTTCAAATGACGGCGGCTACACGTTGCACAGTCGTCGTAAACTGGACGCTGGATGTGTCAAGCGACTTGGGAACCGTCCAAATGGGTCCGCGGTCTAAACATCCCGAACAGCGCACTACCCTCAGCTAAACGGTGGACAGTAAAATGGCTTGTACGAGTGAACGGAGCTTCTATTATAAGACGCCAATTTACAGAGCAAGTGAGATAGGTACGTGCACGCTGTTAGTTTATATGTACTTCGCGGTGAAATGTTTCGGTTTTATTTTAAATCAAGTTTCTTTTCTGTTGAAATAAATACACGAAAGGTGTTCAGTTGATATTTTCTGGTTAGATCTCATTTGAACTGATAAAAAATTGTTTCCGAAGCAGGTATTATGATTAAAGTAGGTATGTATTATATAGATATACTCTAAAAAGAATACTGGAGTAAAGTTCGCAAAATATGGACAGGTCTTTAAATAAAAGGTCTACACAAATGTCGGACTCCGAAGTGGGGTTAGATTGTTGAGAGTGGGAGAAACTCAAAGACCTTCCTAAATCTACAAAGTTTACCTTCGTTGACAGCGTCGCAAACCTTACTCCATAAGTTATGGAAGGGACGAGTAGGCACTTCTAAAAGTATTGGACGGTTTCTGTATGTGAAATTTTTCTTATTAGTGAGATATTTTTCCAGAGAACACTCATACCTCGAATTCGCTAACAAGAAATTCAAAAATACTTTTTATATGATAGTTGATACGTAAAGCTGTTTTTAGATGGTTTTAATTTGTTTTAAGCTTAAATTAATCGGGAACAGCACAGACGAAACTTCAATATGTAAGCTATTAATTTCATTTCAGATAATGAAATTAAAACAAACAATAAAGATAAATAAGAAAAGTTTTCTGACTTAAACAAGACATCGTATAATACAAAATCGTTGCACATACAAAAGCTTTTAATGTTCAGACATGAACCCGAGTGCTTTTATAAATACGTTTGATGTCTATAAAATGTCACTAGAGCTTTCAAACTGCCACGCCAGTCGGAATTGCGGTATGGTAAAACATTATTCAGTAAGTTGTTACAATATTTTGTACCAATAGTACCTATTCATTGCTTTGGATAGAGCGCTCCTTATACGTATTATCATATTTGCGTTATTACAAAAATTACACTCACCCTCCGGAAACTAATAGGTATTATAGAAATTACTCAGTTGTTATATAAATTACAGTCACTTTTCCAAAAACTCATAATCCTTAGGGCACTAATAGTACTTAGTACTTTGCGTGTAAACCGTTAACCGCTTACAAAGTATAGGGTCCCGTTTTGTATTTTTGTCTTGTCACAAACGAAACGGACGCATACATAAATGAGAGTAATAAATAAATTGAAGGTCAAACAAAGTCAACGAGAGGCATTTCATTAATATTTCGGAGAAAGTCCACGAAACCGCGACATTATTGCGAGCCATTCATAACACTGAAGCATCCTCGGAATGCCCACAGTCCTGCCGACCGTAATCAGGGATAAATTGTGGGCACACAGCTTTTATACCTTAGGTTATACACCACAAAGTGCAAATTCCATTGTATCGCAAAAAATGCTCTAGCTACATTCAAAGGATATTGCTAGCTTTTTGGCTTTGCATACAGTCGGCGCGGTTCCGCGTTGTTTACTTGTGAATAAATAACGCTACGTTAAATTAAATGGTTATGCGCCTTTAACTTCTATTTAAACAATTGCAGTTGCAAGCGCAAAGAAACGCCGCGTTGAATTTAAAGTTAAGTGCTCAGTCTAGTTGATTTTTCTTATCCCGGGCGACTAGTGTTATGCGCATTGCAGTCTTTACGTATAAAGGGAACTTAAACTCACCCGGCAAAACGTTAATGAAGTTTTGGAAATGTTTTAAATGTTAAAACCGATTTTAAATAGAAAATAATCGTAGTAATCTCAAATAAAAATCAGAGCCTTTTTTAGGGTGGAAGTTTGGAAGATGGGGTAGATTTCTACCCATAAAGATATGTAATGTGGTTTGCGAAATGAATATGTACTTTTAAAATATATCAGGTTACTATAGTACAGGTTTGAATCTTAATTTTAGAATAGAGAGCAGTGTTTCATAATACTTAAAATAAATTATCTCTATTGTTGAGAATAATACGAAAGTACGCATTAAGTAGGCACACGGAACCATCAGTAGAAAGCTGCCAATATTACAAATATCCTCTTTAAAAGCCAACTACTAAGAGGCTTCTTCAAAGACTCACGTCATCTACATAAAAAAGACACCTTCGTTCTTATCAACGAGCTGTTCGGTTTGATATTGCGAGGATACACACAATGCTTATAGCTTTTACAAATGTTTGCAAGGCTCCGAGGAACTTCGGGACGTAATAACCGATATGGTGCGTCAATCAATAGAAGGCTTCCGCACACATTGGCACGCTGTCGGAGATAAAGTTTCGATATCGTACCCCTATACAACGGCACAGGAAGTTGAGTGTACGGCAAAAAATGACTATTGTGTGAAAAAAATAATAATTGAGAAATTCCACACGCAGTTTTCCAATTTCAAATTAGGCAATTAAATACATGTGTTATGTTAAGCGGATAGCTGACAATCATAAATTTAAAAATTTATGTCTCAAAAGAATAACAATATTCACTTACAAAGAAAGTACACAATTTTTAGTCACGTCAACACGACACAAAAGAGAATAAACGTAAAATTGTAGGACCGCTTACCACGATGAGTAAATACATGCTTATATAAATAGTTTTATTACACCTAGATAGAACAAAAAAATGTGCTCATCACGCAAATGTTTATTCTGGCTGGGAATCGAAATCATCACCCTCCTCCGACTTAGTACTCCGGTCAGGTCAGGTCTGTAGGCATATAATCATATGTACCTACATATATTATTTTTTTAAGATTTTATTCAGCCTAAATTTTATTTTCCTCTGAACCGTTTTTCAAATAAACACGACAGTGATAAAAGACAAACAATTTAATATCTATCATACATACGAGTACATACTTTGTACTTACGTGTACGAGATAAATATGAAATACAAAGTTTGCCTCATCTTCGTTACATTACCCGTTTCGCCCTTGAGGACTTTAACAAACAAAAGGATGAAATGCCGCAAAACAAATAGGTACATACATATTTTCAGCGCTGAAAAGTTATTCAAATATTTCAACTTTATTCTAAAATACAGAAATGTTCACTAGTAAATTATGTTTATTAGTCAATGTTCACAGATTAAATTACTTTAAATATTATAGCATAATTTAGGTGTAGACGTTTGTATGAACTTTGTTGAACATTATTAAATTTAACTAAAACTTCTTTTAAGTTGTTCTAAGTTTGCACAAGGAAAATTTTACGAAGTTATCTTTACATTTGTAATGTTAAACAAACATTTCGAGGAATATAACCCTCGTGGCTTTTAAGAAAATATACCTACTTTTATTGCGGACTATCAACCTATTCGAAACTGTATTAAAATTTACTACTTGCAACTCGGTACAGAAGGTTTAAATATGTTTCTGGTAATTTTATCATTGTATGTATAACTTATTAAATGTAATACGTACTGGTTGTACAAGTTATTCGTTGGGCAAGTCCCAAAACATGGTATTTTCGGGATGATTAAATCGAAAAACGTCTTGTGATAATAATTTCATTAACTCCATCATATATATTTATTTATTTCTTTTTTCAAATTTAATAAATATGTAGGTATAATATATTCCAGTTTTCAAGATTCTTTCTGGAGTATGGAAGTACCTACAGCACACTAAGGTGGTCAAATACTGCTTAAAATATATCTGAGAAAAGTTTGACTTAGTTTGAAATTGCCCGCAAATAAACGACGCGACAGTAACAAAACAGAAAGAATTTAATATCCACCGCGGCGCCCCGCTTGTAACAATTTGTTTTCTTCCCGCAAACATTCTTTTTCAGGGCTTCCACATACTTACCGGGTTTTTTCACATCCGTTTGTTTGTTACGCATAATTCTCTGTGTATTTCAAAATGTATATCTTCAGCATTTTTGGAAGCATCGCTATTTTTAGACAATCTCTTTATTGCACTAGACTGTTTTTTATTTATATATTTTGTGCCAATGTTCGGTTTTATTTCAGATAAAAATAGATTTGACATGAAAATTGAGCATCAGAAAAATGTGTAAGCATTTACGACATTTTGTAATGAATGAAAATGAATGAATGAATGAATAAACGAAATATGAAAGGACGTGAACCCTGTAGCAATTTCATATAAATTGTTGCACCTTGGTGCTTGAATGGAATTTTCATCTTGCGAAACGCGAGTTGCATGCTGATAGAGAAAAGAACAAAGAAAAATGTAACTTTTCTCCTATCAGTAGAAGTTTCTGTAATAAAAACTGTCTTATCTCTGTCGGAATATGCATTATTATTGGAATAGCTGAAGTGACATTGTTTTCAGTTCTAATATCTTAAGGGCTTCACAACCCGCAGCCCGGTTTTATTTTTGAGCTTTACTAAAAAAACCTTAGTAAAATCTTTAACCTAGTATTTTTCAATTACATATTTTGGTCGCTTTACTAAATAAATATAATTCAATTTAGTGCAATTTAAATAAATACAGGACGCCTATAAATGAGTAGGTATGTGCCTTTTTCAGTCCACAAACCGCAGTGTCCGACAGCTTAAACGGCAGCCATTTTTAACTGCATTTACCGGTCAATTTTATTGATTTCTGAATTGAAAAAACGATACAATCTGTTTGACAGTGGTACAAGCATCTATGAACAAGTCACATGTTGCATAGTACAACATCCTTTTCGGCTGCAATAAAAATATTTTTTTGTACTGCTATTGGCATGGCTATGTGAAGAAAAATGAAATTCTTGCTGATACGTATGCTCGTAAACTATATTTGTTCCTACGAGACAGGTAAGCAAAAGTTATTTCCTCAAGTATGAAAATAAACGGCGTGCATCATGCAACAACTTGCTCTTTAATTCGATCGGGAAAACTAGCTACGCGCACTGTTTGCAAAATATTTAACACCCGTTCGATTATTGATATTACTTATGAGTTACCGACCGTAATCTTCACATTACTAAGAACTTCGCACTTAGTATTTATTATCATAATTAGCCGTAAAAACAGTCCCAAAAAACTCACAGATTTATACTTGTCGTCGCGATCTTTTGCTTCATCGTTATAGCGAATGATATTTAATCAAGGAAATCCCATAAGTTTTAGGAATTTCTATTAATACATGCAGTGACATGAACGTAAGTGGACGTAACGTAAGAATGTTGGAAAATAGAATGTTCCTTTAAAGCCGTCAATGATGAATGCTAGGCTAGATTTTAACCTGTGAATGATTACACTGACTTGCCAGCATTAATTCTCAGTGAAATTTCATAAAAGCGTATGAATTTGAATACCCTTACTGAATACTAAGTAAAGACATCTACTGGATCCAGCTACTCGCCAGTAAAAATATACACTTTGCCTTAAAATAATCTACCTTTAAATATTGTACAACGTGGTGTTCCTAAAGCATTTCGTCGAGTCAGGTCTTCGGGAAACTTTAAGTCAATTCCAACATCTAAATTGCGGCTCAGCTTTCCTATTCGTACGGAATTCTACCCAACTGAAACTTGAGTAATGAACACGGTTCACCTTCAAGCAAACTTTCAGTATCGTACTATTTTAGTAGACTCGTGCCTAAGGAACTTGATTATCTAATTGTTTTACTACTTGAACAAAAACTAAACGATTTTCTTGTTTTATTCGTAATTGTAGCAGCTTCACTTCACTTGCGTTGAAAAAAGTTATCTTGTTTGATGTGTTTATATTTTTTACGGCACAGTGATTGAGATACTTAGAACTTTGCTATAACGGTGAAGGAAAACATCATGAAGAAAACTGGAGAAAATGGAGTTCTCCGTAATATTTGACAAATAGAATTTTGCCAGTGTGGTAGACTGAGACTTTAAAACTTCCTTAATCGACCTTAAATCACGATACTGGGACCATAATGAATGACTGAAAAAAATATTTAGTAGTAAGTACACTCTACATCGATATCTAACACCTACTTAACTAATCCTAATGTATCACCACTCAGCGAATTGCACTATTCCCCATAGGATATACCTCGCTCCAATGTAGATACCAGAAATGTACGGAATATTTTAAATTTCGTGTGAAATTGCAAAAATTCAAGTTATAAATGAAGCTTAAGCTTGAATAGTAAAACTATGAGAGTTTGTACGCATTTTTCCGTTTTCATTACCTGATTTCCCAGAGGCAAGGAATACCGCGGTGACGTAGGATTACTTGGCTAGGATCCGATGACCTAGCTTTTTTTATGAAATCCCTAGTTACACAGAGAAAACTAATTTCGAATAAATAAAGGTTTCTCGACTGCTTAAAAGAAAAGTGGCGTACGTACCTTTGGCATTGAATAAAAGTAATTTATTTTCTTAGAATCTAATTTGGGGAATTGTTTTATCTTATTTATATTATTTATGTGTTAAATAACTTTCACTATAGCAAAATTATTAAAATAACATTAATTGTTGCGCTAAGTGTATTAATACTTAAACATTTTGTACTCGAACGATGACTACCAAAATTACGTTCGCTTGACAATATATGTAACTAGTACAGTTTTATAAACATAAACCACCCTCGCTTGAATGAGTAGTACCGGATATACAAACCAAAAACCGGTTTTTCTTTTAACTGCAACAGGGGGGGGGGGGTTTATACAATGGTTATGTCCGTTCCGTATACAGGTAAAATAAAACATTGTCATTTTTCATTTTCCTTTTAAACTTAATTTGTTAGTACAAAGTGTTTGTCGAATAATAATATTCAAATTATATGCAGTAAAATCATTGGTCACCATGAAATTATTAGTAGTGCTATAGGAATAAATACCAACGTTCATTACTGGCGATCCATCAATACGTCACGGGAAATACACATTTGTTGAGTGAATTAACGGGTTACTTCGCTTCGATACCCTTTCAGATCCTCGCGAACATTCTCGAAACTTTTACACGCTTGTGTTAGTATTCACGCGACCTTCGCCCAAATGGCGTTCAGTTAAGGGTGAAAGTGTCGTGTACAGATTTAGATGTCAACCCCGCCTCGGGGAGCCCTTAGCTCTGGATGGATCACGGTAGATCCCGGGTACTTTGCGGCAGGGCGCTAATAAAGCGGTTACGTTGGACGCGTGTGTTTTATTCATGAACGTCGCCTCAATGTGTAACCGTTATGAGGACAATTCGGATTGTATAATTCGATATTTACGTAACGTTTTATTTTCTTTTCCTTCGCAGCTCCTGCATCTTGCGTTTATTTGTCTTTCCTGTTATATCCTCCACTCAGATTTCCTCACAAGTTAGGGTTAACACAAAAATTATAGATGTACTAAAAGCGCGAATTTTCGTGTTAGCTGTTTCGTTTCGTTCATGTAATTTTCAGTCTGTAACACTAAATTACTTAAGCCTCATTGAAATTAAGATAAATTCCAAAAAATACACTCAAAGCGATTTGTCACTCTTCCTGTCTTGAAAATTTATCAAGGTAATGGATTAAATCTATCCGTATTTAATTAAAACATCAATACTATCTTCGAAAAACTCATCAAATCGAACCTTTGTAGTGAGCGGGCATTGTCTGTGTAATCAAATATCTTCTTTATGTCTTTACACATAAGGCACAAGGTTCTGCAGGATTATCTATTATGTATTTCTTGGTGGGTGTTAGCAAACTGGCGACCAAAAATATCTCATTATTACGAATAGCACGCAATAATTTTGCGGAAGTAATAATGAAATACTTCCTACCGTTATTTGGCGTTCGTATTGTTTGTAAAACTAATGAGCTGTTATGAAATATTCAATGATAACAACTAAATTCTTCTTCCTCTATATTTCACCTGAAGCATAACATTGATAATGACGAGTGCAGTATAAGTAAGAATGAAGCTCGTACCATAATTCTTTAATCGGAGATATCAATATAACGATTTCATAGAGTTCTATAGTTAATCTCGACATATCAATGTATTGACTTCGTATACTCTTAGCACATTAGTGCTAATAACTAAAGCCTCGTTCAATGCAATAGAAGGCTTAAGGATAAGCGGTGGGAATCACAAATCATGTACAATTGTTCATAGATTGAACAGCTAACGTTCGATTCGTCCAATCATTGATTGATTATCAGGCGCATGGGACAGCCCTGCCTTTGTCTTTGTCACACGAAGCGTCTATGTGATTTGTCTCATTGAATTGAGCAATTTTATTTTTTTGTTGCGTACTAGTAGATCAGTCACAGTACAGAAATTTAATTCCTTTACTATTAGTTCTATAATTTACTTACTGTGTCTATATAAAGAGACTATATACAGAAGACATTGCAATATAAATTTTCTATACCAGCCCTTATAAGCTGTGGCTGTTGAGTTACTATCGACAAATAACAAATTGCACATGATAGAATTATACAATCTTACAAGCATTTCAAGTCTGCAAGGATATATAATGATGATTACTATAGATACACTTAACGACTATTCATTGTTTTACTATTGTTAAGAGCATTGGTCATGCGCTATATTTTGTATAGGTATTTAAATAAAAAGTAAACTTAGGTATATCTTTCTGTATCCGAATTTCTAAATAGCTACGTAGGCTTGTTACATCACGGACATGTCTGATGTATCCGTGTTATTTTGAGTGAAAACAAAACGAAATGAAACGCCATATTAGCTCAGAGAGCGTGAGGATATGCCAATATAGGTAATGTGAGTAACAAACACGTACATAGGTACATAAAATAAAATTATCATATGTAAATTTAGATTCATTAATTTGTTGTATGTTAATTTACTTATTTTGATTATTACTTTAATACAGCCATGAAAATTTTCGAAATGCCTTTGCCTATAATGAGTCAAAAGTTTTATCTACATACATAGTACTCTGGGTGCATTGGAGCCTATGGAAATCTGTGTCCAAACTCATATAGAATATAAGTCCTATCGAATTTCTGTACCGCTACAACCTCTGACAATCGATCGAGGTCGTTAAGCTGAGTGGATCTGCATCCCAATCTGCCAACATTTTCGAATTGAAACACTGCAGTGCAACTATTACTGTTTCCTGTCCTGAATTTGTTTAAATTAATAAGTGATTCCTGAATGAAAAAGTCCCAATTTTGATAAAACTTCGTTATTTGTCCGAGAACATCAAATAAACTTTAAATTTCTTATTACTAACTGGTGTCTGTGCATAAGGGTGCTTCGCGCTCGATGGAGTAATTCAACAAGGACATTAAAGGCAGCTAGCCAGAATGGCTCCATATGGCGCTCTAAGACTGTATGTACCGAGACATATACGAGTATATAAAAGCGGTCACACATAATTACGGAACCGATGCTTATAATTGTACACGACCTTATTATACTTATTAGGTTTTTATTAACTTTCATGGTAATATATTTACATGCATTATTTATGATTTGACCGCTATTATTCCGGCCTATAACCACCCAAGTGACTCCAATGAAGGGGACCAATGATAGTAACAGAATCAAACAGTTTTTTGAATTCAAATGTCATCATTTAATATCACATAAGTATATATGCACATTTTTATATAAACCATAACGGATTGGGAACCCACGTCACATAAAAGTGGACTGCATGGCGGTGTGCCTATTGCACGCATGATAAGAAAAGTATGATACGCAAGGATGCCTGTGGAACACATGCGGGCGAAACCGCACGCCAGCGTAAACCCAAAGACCAAAGACAAAGACAGCCTTAGGTTAATTTGCTATGAACTATTAGAACAACGAACTCGAGGGACAGATTAAAAAATCCGAAAGACCGCTCACAGGAACGACAAATGAATTGCACAACACGTCACAAAGTTTATTAACTTGTATTTAAGATGTATTGTATTGTATTTAAGACTTGAATTGCAATTGCTTAAGAAATTAACCATATAGCGTTTAAACTTCAGAAAAATATTTTTATCGTTGTTAACTTTTTTCTAAATATCATATACCCACACGCTCGCGGCTTACACGTTATTTATTCCGCTCGTAATTTGCACACAATGGGGATTGAATAATTATTCAACTGACCGCATGCGCACGAAGAGGCTTACGAAAAACATTTTTAAGCCTGTTCGAGCTCGTCCAGCGTTTCCGCACGTTACAAATTAACGTTACGCAAGTTAAAAATGTTTCAGTCTCGTCTGGTGGGTATATTACGACACGGATCCATTTGTACCTACAGCCTTACAGTTGGCTGTGTCAAAAAAATGTACAGTACATATATTCACCATGACATTAATCTAGACAGATCTATTTGGATGATTCACAATTGTTGCACTCAGACTTATCGAAGCGTAGCTGTCTTTAGAATTTTGTCAAATAATCTTTATTTTTCGCGTCATTTAATATAATCAGTGAAATTCGTCGCTGTTAACGGTCGTGTTCTACGAAATTGCGTAAGACGACAGGATGAGTGAGGAGTTTTAGAAATGTTACACTCACGCTCCTTAATTTTAACGCTAAATACAATATGGGAACATTGTCGTAATAAGACTACCTTCAAATTTTGGTATGGCATATTTATTGTATACTTCCTTTTTATTACATTGAAAATTCACAAAATGAGATGCGACAAGAATAACAAGGTCTTAAAATCAGTATCATCATCATCATACCGTCACGCCAGGTCTCTAACGGGGTAGGCAGAAAGCACCGAGTGCCAAATATCTTTGTTCTTGCAAACCTGACGCGCTTCGTCTATAAAATCCGTACATTTATTGTATTGCGAATTTAGTTTCAAGGCGACGGAAAAGTTATGATTACATTAATGCAGTATATTTTGAATCTAAGTTATTCTGCCTCCGTATTCCTTTGCCGTACGTTAAATATGATTTTATAAATATTATTCTAGATGTTATAATGCTCCCTCATACCACATACAAGCGGTTTACTTTATACCATCTTCACCTCAGGGTTTATATGTTGTTTTATGTGATTTTTTAATTTAAACCCTTCACACCTGTATCGAGTGTTCCTAATAATAGAATTATAACAAGAAATAGAGTCGATAACCTTTATATAACGATACATTTAATTTTCTAACGTCTCTTAAATAATAATCAGTGGATGTAATTAATTTAAGGTGTCACTACTCGCGTTATACCTACATATTAATATTACCTAAACGAAGTTTTGAGAATAAATTTTCATTAGTCCGTGAAATTGTTCTTTGAAAAGTAACAAGTTATTCTCGGTAAAGCCATATAATTAAAAGATCTTAACTTGTAAATTTAATCTAGATATTGAACGAGTGAAAACATTCGCCCTGAATTGTTTTCGACTCTTAGAAATGAAGTGAAATATTTTAAAGCAAATCCCACATCCCTTACCGACCAGGTTCTTATTTTAAAGACTCCTTTGTGGAAAAATAACTAATGGAACAGACGTAATGCGGTGCGGGCTGAACTTGTGTGGTCTGCTGTAAGTAAAGTCACGATAATCGCGAGCGAAGAAGAGTAGTGGATCTTCACCACCAATTCCTCATTCTTGGAGCAAAGCAGAGAGGATAAGCATAGACGCAGCGAATTGTGTATTCTGTTAAAGAAAAATGTGTTCGGCCAGGGTGGTTCAGACCAATAGGCTGCAACGAGGGAGAATTTCTGTTTGAAGGTCCGTATTGATCTGATTATCTAAACCATCAATGAGTCTGAGTAGATAGATAAGAGCCGCTGCTTATTGCATCCTAACAACTAGAACTACTGAAGCCAATAGAGCGGTTTACATTAGAAGCAATCTTTGTATTTTAGAGTATTCCCGTAAATCTGCTTAAGATTGGACAGAACTGACCCTTGCCCTGTCAGAATGATATACATACATAGAGTTTGAGATAATGAATTTGTAAAACCAATAAAACACTGTCGGGTTGCATGAGAGCCAATTAGAATACACAAAAGAGAATGGAAAGTAAAGATATAATACATTCTCAACTGTTTAACGGAACTATAGGCATTTATTTACAGTTCTAACATGGCAAGAGTCGACGCTGGTAAACAGGTTTCAACTCGAGTAAGGCTAACATATTGTTATATCGCAATTTTCTGCTCGAAAGAACATTTTCATCACATCCCGAAAAGGTTATCTTTGGTAACAGCGCTCTTTAAGAGGCCTTGTGTTTTCAGGGATCACCTATTTCGTGCTTGATTAGGCCGCTTGATAATTTCTCGAATTCAGGACTCGATCTGGTTGAGGTATAACAACAAGTATAGACATAGGTTTTCTTTTTTACTGTGAAGACTGTGTGCCTTTTTGTGAAGAAAGTAGCAAACGAAGAGGTAGCAGTCACGAAAGGCTGCTAACGCCCATAACAACCGCAACCGACCTCAACTGGAAGTACAGAGTTGGGACTATTAGGGACAATTGTTCTGTAATATTTATATTAGTATACGATGTTAATATGAATATTATTTGGTCAGCATATAAACCTTACCTTTGTACACCCCATTGTAAATAGGATATCTATATGAAAACCTAGTATTTCTATTAACCCTCTATACAGTGTCTAGTCCCTGTTTTGGCTAATCAAAACTGTAGAATCCTTCTGTAAGGTTAGAGCTCGTTCATTCTGTGTTTCTGCTTTGTGTAAGTTTTTAAATGCCATCACTTTATTATCCACACACGATACGAAATTTCCTTCGGTTCAATATGCTTGATTAAAAATTAGCGGCAGCCATGGGAACAGGTGAGACTGTTCGGCTGTGAAATGGAAACGCGAGAAAAAAGTCCTCGCAAGTATTAAAACGAGTCGATGATGAATACACTCGGGATAGCCGTGAAATGCTTTTAAATTACCTTTCGCTCGTATTTCTTCTGGATATTTAATCATTATTACGTTTTTGCAATAACAATTAAAACAATATTGAAATTGAAATTCTGCATCAGAACATGATGATGTCGGGAACAGGGAGGAATGAGAGTTCCTAATCACTCTTATTTTTGAGACTCTAGAATCTATAGCACTCTATTTGTACCAAATTGGACCGTCCAATAGTGCTAACGGGGACTATTAATTTAAGTGAAATCTCCAAATATGTTATGTAGTCTAAATGGGACAGCAGTAACTAAGTAGGGATGAAAATCCAGAGGTCGCTAGTAATTAGGCGACTGCTGTAAAATAAAATTGTTTAGAAAAGTTTCACACAAGCATATTCTCTCCGAAAAATGTTGACCAGAAAGACCGTTTAAAAATACATGTTTTCTAACTCGAAAAACTACAGACATCCGTAGCTTTTCGTGTGTGTATAGTGGTATAAAGTATTATGTTATCCCGAAAAAAAAGATTGTGGGTAGTTAATTAATATTTCTTCTTCTCTCTGATGAAAACCCTCGACAACTTCGCACTTTATATAGTAGGCGTCTTTAATAGTCTTTAATAATAATATTTTGAACATCACTAATTCTCTTGTTTATATAACCTTAACTTATTTATATCTATAATTTATGTAACTATTGTCTCTTTGATCTTCGTCTTTTGGGCAGAGGGAACATTGTATATTTAACAGTAAGCGCTACAAACCAGAAATTATGCTAAACAAGGTACAATCTGGATTGCGTTTACCCTGTAGTTTCCAACATATTCAGGATTTAGCGCCATTAAGCAAACAAACATTCCACTGAATACGAATTTAATTATCATAGGAGCTCTCGACAGATGAGTACATATAATAATTATTATAATGTAAACTTGTGTCGACTTAAATTACGTATAATCATAATTGTAGGGATATTTAACTTTACACTTCAAACATACTAATACGTCCTGTAATTTTAAAAATGTCAATAGAAGACCACACAAAGATAAAACGGCTCGTAGCCTGAACTGATAGTTTCATATATTTACATCATTTAATTATCTACCCGGCCGGAAGCATGACCTGATTATGACGACAAAGATAAAAGCTGAAAGTAAATTGTATTACATTTATAATATTTATTTCCTATTTCTGATCTATTTCTATTCTGATTTATTACTATTTTTTTTTTTGGAATCGTAATGAGAGGGAAGATTTATATTTTTTTTAATTCTCTCAATAACGTTTTTTCTTGTAAACTTTATATTCAAACGATACTCGTATGTCGTTTAAAAATTAATAAAATAATGATTAAAAAAATTAATTTCAATCATAAAAATCAATTGTCTTGTAAGATAGTTAAGGTCAACAAAGCAGACAGATGACGGGTAACCACAAAAATAAAGACAGTTCTAAATTATATCAATGATAAATACGGCTATAGAACATAAAGCAAATCTGATTTTTTACAGACATAAATTTATTACTGAGTCTTGCGGAGCTCAAGCCAGTGCAAAGGTAGCTAAAATATTTTATATAAAGTATGATAAACTAATTCCCTAAGAGGGTCAAGCTAGTAGCATAAAAGAAATACCCATAATAGCTTATACTTACACTCACAAAAATGTTATAACGCACACGACGTCACATCCTCGCATAATAAAACTCTTATCAATATA
The DNA here is from genome assembly GCA_018245675.1 of Agara michaeli. Taxonomy (NCBI): domain Eukaryota; kingdom Metazoa; phylum Arthropoda; class Insecta; order Lepidoptera; family Hesperiidae; genus Agara; species Agara michaeli. The sequence goes on along the minus strand of DWDX01000082.1, from coordinate 19,395 downwards.
TCCCTAAGTGAATTTTATCCAGAAAACCCTTATATGGCGGATAAAGGTTGAATATAATACAGAAAATCTCGATAAAACAGCTCATGTCGGCGACGTAATACTCACCGTATAGGAGTTGTGGGATGTATGCCCCTCTAATATGAATGAGATATATACAGACTGTCAGAATACCGTACTTTTGTGATATATTTCAAATTAAACGAAAGTACCTCAATAAAATCTCTCGTGTTCAATAGTTTGAAAAACATTTTAATGAAACATTCAGGACGTTCTTGACAAAACATCGAACGGAATTAATTCCTACATCGTTGTTACTTATAGATGGCGCCACGTTACTATACGTTATATATACATACATACAATAAAATGTACATAACTCGCAATAACTATACAAGCATATAAATATTAAATATTTAAACATGGATTTCGCTTATATAGACGATATCTTACGATATATTACGATATCTTAGACATATGGTTAAAAACGTTACACAGGCAAAGTCGCGACTGTCAGCTAGTACGCGGCGCGTCTCCGCGAAAGATACAATGGTGTTTTATTGCATAACTCGAATACGTCAGAGATAGTGACTCTTATTTTCATCCCCTTTTATTTTCGTTTGCGCGAGGAATTCGTATATTGCGATCTAAACAGCTATGTAGATTATCTTAAATTGAATGTTTGATATGGACCCGATTGAATTTTCTAACAAGGGTATCTATTGTTTAATATTCGCAAATCCTAAGTTGTTTGTTCTTTACAATTTTCAATCACTCGACTGATGAAGAAGGTGTTTTAGAATGAGAAGGATTAAGGCTCTGTGCCACGCTGAACACGTTGCCAAACATCACGTGCCCTAAAGACCATTACAAAATGTGTAAGGCGCTTATGATTCAACTCAATGTTTTCTTTCTTTATTATAACAAGTGATATTCAAATTTAGAAAATGCTCCTACTCTTTACATTCAGAGGTACGTAACCGGTTATCAACCTCGATCCCCGGAATAGTTATGACCAACTTAACCACCGTTACGATTAATTTCGTTCGTTCGTTCGCTGAAATTACAACTGAGTGCTCATAACGGTATGGTGTAATGCCAACTCTTCGATGAGTAAGTCAGTAGCGAGTTTCAAAACATCGCGTCGCATCGCAAAATGGCCGTTAAGCAGTATCGCGATGGAGTAAATTTCGTTACTTGTTATTTACCTGTGTTCAAGCGTGCGCCGTCGCTACCTTTAATGATACACGCGTTAGGGCTATGTATTTACGCTAAAAATCGTTTAATACATATTCGTAAAGGTTATTGAACTTTTCACGTAAGATTAAACCGTAATGTCGTCTCCTATTTCGGTAGTATTGAACAAATAACTCGAAGGGCTTTCAATAATTATTTTCAATTTCTGTAAAGATTCCTCAAATTTAAATAGAAAGGCAAAAGTTGTAAACGAGGTCAAACATAGTAATATAAGGTCTCTGATTGGATGGTGATTGAAATTGAGGCCTCTACTCCGAGAGTTTCGGGTTCTAATCTTGACAAAAATGGCAAAATTTAAAAAGCTTTGTGCGATTTTAATAATTAAATTCCAGCCGTTATCCGCATTTGACCTCAGAATTAGTCGGAAGGCGTAAACAGAATGCTGCCTTATATACTTATATACACGAGCTCCGAACGTCAAACTTTTAAGTCAGCTTAAATCTACAGAATCTCATAGCCAAAGGATGAAACAAGCGGCAAGCAACTTGCCAATGCGTTGTTCGTTTTAATCAAGAACTTTTAATACCTGCTTTCCATGTTATAAGTGTTTTATTTATATTGCACACATACAGGTCTTAAATTTTTTATTAATAAACTTTATTCTAAGGTTACAATAAACATTCTTAAATGTTATTTGCATACGAAATGCATTTCCAATCTCATTACTATCGTATTAAATATGTTACAGTTTTGGATGTAATTATATACGCATATAACATTCTACATGCATGTCATTATTTGACATATTGTTCCTAACTTTTTTATTATTATACAATCACGCCAGGTCCCCAACGGGGTAGGCAGAAAGCACCGAGTGCTAAACATCTCTGCCCTTACAAAGCTGACAAGTATTAGTTTTACTGTCAAATAAACGCTTGTAATTTTGTATAATGTAAGTTTCCGTGAGATAGTGGCACGGTGTTCGCGGAGTTTGCATGACGTCGGCTTCACGACGCGGCGACGTCGTAAAGTGGGCACTAGATGTGTCAAGCGGGTTGGCGCGCGTCCAAACGGGGTCGTGGTCTAAAGTATCCGAACACTCCACGCAGGCTGACTCGGCAAAACACTGTGCAGTAAAATTTCCACAAGTTTATAAGAGATGCTCTACACCGTCAAATTGCTTTTAAATTGAAAGTGTATTGTAACTTTTCCACTAAGTTTACACTGACTTCATACTGTTATGTAAATCATCGTCATCAATTTTGTACCTTTGATGTAGACTTTACTTTCAGAATGCTTAGAAAATATTTTAGAGAGCTCTAAACCCTATAGGATTTCTTAGATTATTTTTCTTCCATATTCCAAGTGATGTTGAATCATACGCAACTTTATGAAATGACAAATGAATGCTTTTTAAGTCGTCCTGTTTTTTTAATGATATTAATTATGAATGAGCAATGCAAATTTTTGGTCTATCAATCCCAGTTACAGGTTATCCTTTCCGTAATTTCAAGAAACACTAATAATAACATAATAAATTGTAACAGGTACATTCTTTTTCACGTTTTTCTAAAGGTAAAAAGAGCAATTGAAAACTTTTATGAATAAAAAAAATATTGGATCGTTTCCATGATAAAGCTCATCGTGAAAACGGCGTTTTTATAGGCGTAATGTTTTTCGAGCGTTTTGCTAAAAACACACGATATTTGAAAAAACGTTAGCGGCGTTACTATAAATACCAGTGCATATAATCGACTATTGAACGTGACGTGCAAGTGGATTTGATATTTCCATACAATTTTTTTCTCGTCGCGTTGTTTTGTATCTAAATAAAAAATTGATTGAAATAAAAAAATCTCTGTTATCTACAGTTTCACTGAGAATAATTTTAAAAGCTTCTTCATTTCATACATAGTGTATTTCGTAATAAAAATAAAATACTTAAAAACAAGATTGACACGAAATTGGTTTGGGCTTTCTAAAAGCATTCGAAAAATGTTGTTGATCTGAATTCATTTGAATTTTTCTTAAAAATAATAACGCAACTGAACGTTGATTTTTATTTTATTCGGATATCGTTGGTCTATTTATTTTGTATCTTAAACTTTTATAAAGCCCTCTCCTTCATGCTTCACTACAGTCTTGCCTACAGTCAATTTTGTACTGCTACTCAAAGATGCAGAACACGCCTTCAGCGAGGCGTGTTTCCGCAAACTACGGGATCTTTAGTTCCGGAGTTGCAAGCGGAAACCAATCTCCTTTTCAAATAAAACGTAATCGAAATGTCTCATTTTAATGACAGGATTACCTATTTCACTTGTCTAATATCGTAAAAATATTAGTTTTACAATAGTATGATTCCTTCTTGTTTTATCCTTTTCAATTGTTACCGTTTGCATATTTGAAGCTATTTGTTTTTAATAATCTTCTAATAATAAAAAGAAACCATAGACAGTATTTGTAATATTGCAATAAAATATTTGTACATTTCACCGGTGATAAATAACAATCAATAAAATAAATTTCTTTAGGATTTCAAAAGTGAGTACAACTGTTATTAAATAAAATCAACAATCAGGCATATTACTGGTAGTTTGTCATCCGATCACTAGTATTACCATTTCATAAATTGATCAAAACATATTAACAAGTTCTTAATAAACAGATATGATGGAAGAGATAATGGCCGTATGCCAGTGACCATAGACCGTCAAACAATACGTATAAAAAGTACACCAATATAACAGAGTTCCATGAAAAGGCCCAACTTCGACCGAGACCACCAATTTCTTACTTGATTAGGTCGCTTGATAGCTTTCCTAACAAAGAAATCGACCGGAATTGAGAGACAAAACAAGTTGGAGCGAAGTCTTCGTTCGCCGCTGATACCATCAGAAAGGGCCAAGGGCGGTCCGACACTCGTTATTGTTCACTGGTCTGGAAAGAACATGTAATGGGATTTTCATACGACCTGATACCTTTTAGCATCTAGATATATGTATTTGTGATGAATTTTGTTGCTTAGTTATACTCATGTTTCAACTCAAAAAAGTTTTTTCATTTGTTGTGTAAAGGTCGTTGAACCCTTTGTTCGGCGTGCTGTATATGCATTGACTAGAATATTATTGTAGTGTTTACAGCAACCACTTAGTCCCATAAACGTGCGAAATCATTAAAATACTTAAGGTCGCAGTTTAAAATACGAACCTTCATTTTCCATGTTACGAAAGGAAAAGGATTTTTCATCTAATGCTAATACGTGATTAAAAGCAGAAAATTCGGATTAAAAAATTCTTGGCCAAATAAAAAACCAGGGTACTACGCAACGGGTTTTCTTATTAGCTTATTTTAACAATACGTTACGGATATACGTAATATATTCATAGTACTTATGTTTTTTTTTATACATATTTCCAACCATTTCTTACAAACGTTTATACATTTTGATAGAGCGACGAAAGCAGAAGATAAACGATTTTGTTTTTATCGTGTCTTTTAGTGCCGCCATTACATACACGACCATTGCCTATAAATTGCCTCTTATAAATTATTAATATGGGCTGTTGAGATCACCGAGCGCTGGCCAGTTTTCTTCCTTTATAACAAAACTGTCCTAAATACTAAACGTGGAAAAATCATTGGATAAAAATGAATTTATTTGATAGCTACTTCATTTTTAATATGCTGCATGATGAGTGACGGACGTAGACCAAAAAACGACCGATGTATAGAATCGAAAGAGAAAAAACATGTAACGAAGTTAATGATAAAAAGAGAAAAATGAAGATGACTTAAAAGCATTTAACTACATATATGTTCCCATAATTTCGCGATCGGAGGAATGTTGTACTACACATATTGCGGTTTAAGCATAAATATAACTGAACACTACACTTAAACATCTATCAATAATATTTGCATTGGTCTTATACATAGTTTAATATAGACATGTATTTAATACGATACTAATACTATATTGTAATACCTATTTTGTTCAATAATAGTTTTTGTAAACTTGTCCGAACCTAAACAGTCCTTGCACATGTAGTCAGATAAAAGCTCAATCAATCAATATAAATTCCTTTAGGATTACAAGTATTTTTTGTTATATACTAAGACACTGCTTCAAAATTTGGAGCCTTGAATTGATGTCGATCATTACAAGTAGTTGAAACATACGTATAGTAACCTTTGCTGTGATTATTGTGTAGCACGCAAATACAACATTTTCCTTAATCTCCATAGACTCTTAATATGAAAATATCAACAAGGCCATTACAGTTATGTTAGTAGTAATTCAAAGAATATTCATTGCGTCTGTTGGCTAATACATTTTTATGAGTTTTTTTTTATTCCTCCTACCAGTGTTCAAATGTTCACAAAAATAAAAAAGTCAATTCATAAATCTTAACAATAAGTTACTATTAAAATATTCGTTCAGTAGACGATATCTTCTTTTCCGTTTCTAATTTATAAGAGCTAAGGTATGAACATAAAAATAAAAATTAAGATGCTACTTAATTTTTTTGTTATACATATTATACAGAAGGTAATATATCCTCTTGATTTCTGTAAAGAAACACATTTCAAATTAATCGAAGAACTTTTTTTAGGGATTCAATGTGTCAACTAGAACTGCAATTGCAAAGTGGAATCACTTTATTCCATCACAATGTCTGATTATTACAAACGTTGAATAAATGGCAATATTATAAAATCATAAGCCTTTTTTAAATTGTGTACATCAAATCATTAAAGATATACTTAAGTATATCTTAAATATAATAAGTTATCAGAAAGGTAACTACGTGAGGTCCCAATTTAAAGCATTCATGCCATCGACTTCATCATAGTGAAGGACATAACGTTAGGCCTTTATTTAAAACTATAGGCGTTCGTTATACTAAAACATCTCAAAGGTCCACAACCATCTAAAATTATACGAGCGCTAGTAAAACAGCATACTCCCAAATAACTGAGAGGTTCGCTAGCCAGCCCCTAAATCAAGATATGAATACAAGTTCGGATTAATGAAGGTTTCATGGACGGCCCCTCGACAAAGCCAACGTCCTGTATTATCTCTACAAATATCCATTCTCTATATATGTACAAGGTTCCGTAGATAAAAGACACGAAAACTTATCGCACACATCTGGACCCTAGCACTCTTTACGGGAGGTGTGTTATTAACAACTTTACAGCTGATATTTTTCCTGGGAGGGAATCAAATCCACAATTCACAATTGAGCCATCAGGTTCACTAAGCACTGCACGAACGTGCCAACCAACAATCAGAATATATGAGTGTTAAAAATAATGCCCAACAGAACAGAAACAACTGCAACAGAAACCAACCGGATAGATTACAGTTTCTACATACATGTTATATTGATACGCTATATAACAAGGCGAATAATCCTCTTGTTACCTAACACACTGTTGTCCTTTGACATCACGAGTCAACAGTCGGAAGCCATTAATTGGGTAACGCAACAAACAATAGACGTACCTACGTACGAATTGCAGCATAATTGCACACGCTTGCAAATATCTGATCGATTAAGGAGCAGTCACCTCTGAGTCAACAAAGATAATTGGCGTTTAATTCGGGGACTGACTTCGTTATTCACGTGAAGTACAAACTTGTTACTTTATAATATTAATGTTCTCTTTTCGAACATTACCGCGCTATTTAAAAATTAACGTGTTATAACCATTCCATCCCTTTCACTGTAAAAAAAAAACAAAAAAAAACCATTTCGTATTCTGTTACTTTACTGGATGAAGGAAGTCCATTCATTGGTATATTATTTCAAACTCTATCTTCATGAGACGTAATATAAAACCTTCCGGCTTCCAATCGGTCATGTGTAAATGCAGTCTCGTTAGTTTATCCTGTTCTCGAACTATCCAAAATCTAACAGTCGTAGCATCGAAATGCATATGCGCAACGCGCATGCAACAAACACCGGCTCAATCAAGGAACAGGGACCTGAGTCAACATCGGTAATTGGCATCAGACTCGAGAACGGTTTGATTCGAAAGTTCCCAAGTTAGCCGTTCGATTTCAATTTAGATGCACTAACAGCGGTTGAGTGCTTTGACTAAGTGCACTGTGATTCCCATTTCCTTCCCATACTCATGTTCGTTTTATCATCCATTTGTTACTACTTAATATCAGCATTATTGTCTATTTCATCTATTTGTTTGATATAATGTTTTAATCTAAATTTGATATCGCTATTTCCTTACACTCCGAAATTCCTTTGTTCTTAATGTTCAAACAAAAGGTGTACGTCAATTTTATATTCATACGAATTCATGGGATTTAACATGGTCTGTGGAGTATATACAAGTATACTCCACGCACCAAAATAACAAAATTAATAACGGGCATTATAAGGAAGAAGATACTAATTAGTTCAGCTCAATAATTTCTCAGAAAGGAAGAGATAAAAATATCTTTAACATTCAAAAGAAACCATACAAATCACATTAAAATATTCTCAACATCAAAGAGAGCATGATACCTAATGACCATATAATAAGCGATGACAACACTCACAAGAAAGGCCGTAAGAAAAAAACGGGGGAAAAAATTTACAGATGGAAGAGTCGACCAAAAAAATACGCATTACAAAAAAAGAAATTATATTTAATGCGTAACAGCCGCTTCTCCTGTAGCCTCCTTGAGCGAAAGGACGTTAAGAGGCCCTTTGTGACTGGCTCCAATGTTTTTTTATTATTTTTCTTTATCTCCAACCCTCAGAAGTGGGGCCGCCTGTAAAATAAAATATTTGAACCGTGAAATAATAGCCTCGGTAATTTTTAGCCCTCATTAAGGCACGTTTTATTATTGCTCAGGACAAAAAAGAAATTTTCGCCGTTAATTTAGCGTAATTATTAATACTAATTATTAATAATAAAGGCCTTTATTAAAAATGTACAAGTATAGGAACGCTTTAGCATAATGAGATTTTGTCGTAAATCTTGTTCTCGTTAAAAGTTTAAATTCTTCGCCGCTTTAATGAATGAAGTTAGCCCTTTGATTCGTTAGATCCGCCTTGGGTGTTTTTTCAACTCAAAATTAGGTAGAAAAAATATTTAAAAATGATATAACGTTACCATAACTGTTTATTTAATGACGATTACTTGGAATCCGAGAAAGAGATGGTATGAAAAATAAAATATGAGTGGATTGTTAATAATGTGTGCCGCGAACACAAACATTACTAAAAGCATTAACTGTACAGTCATACAAATATCTCAAAACAATAATATACGTATAGATTAATTTAAATACTTTTACAATAGGTGTTCCGGTTTTCTGATGTGCTATTAAGTGTCAATATCACGCTTAATTTATTCTTACTTTACCCTAATTCCATTATTTGGCCAAAATACATATTTTCATTCAAACATACATAATATATTTTTTTTTATATACAGGTAGCAAAACACAAATGAGACTAAGAAAAAACAGAAATTCCTGATGTTCAGTGGTCCATTCAGTCTACATTGTAGACATTGTCATTAAACCTCGTAAAATTATATGTAACGTAACCTACAAAATACAATGTTACATCTGAGCCCTTAGGAAAGTTTTAACGTTGTCATCGTAACGAGGTTTGATGACCATGTCAGTAACGGTCAAGCGCCCACGTTTAGCACAAGTTCGTCGCAATTTTACATATTATGTATGTGAACCCAGCCTTATGTACCAGGTTATGATATCATACATTTAGATCGAAACATTTGAAAAACTATGAACATTATTGGGATGTATTACGATATGTTATGAAATCTATAAAATGTCTCCTTATTTCCATTCTTTAAAAACGAAGTACAAATGAAAATATAGTAATATTCATGTCAGATTCAACTTTGCTTGAAACCGCCATCTAGGAGATATTTGTCGAAACTTTCAGAACAACATTCTTAACCATACGTAATAATAACGAATATTTTACCTAGATGTCGCTTGCATAGATTGAACGTTACGAACGTACTACATGAAACTTAACCTAAGAAATGGTAATTTAATTTGTAAAAATAACAACAGGTGGCGTAACGAGTACTATTCGTATATTCAAATAAAAACAAAAAAAATCCCCCATTGCGTTAAAATTATAATCAATTTAAATCAGGGTGATACAGTGTCAAATAAAGTACATTTAATACGACAGCAATTTTGTATCGTTTTTCTGGTTATTTCGATATTATTTACTTCAAGCCAATAACTTATTCAGTTTGAGCCCTAATCGGGGGACTCAAATTCGATGAGAAATCTCGTGTGCGTCGTTGTCTTGTGCGATGTTGACGTCCAACTTAAGTATTGCGATATTTTACGTAACGAATATATACCCCTCCCAAAATCCACTATCACAGAAACCGACTCAGTTCATTCTGCTCAATAGATACAAACTAATAGTCTTATACCCTGTCATCAATACTAACTAATAGTTTTGAACAAATTGTTCCCACTGAAATATGACACTATTTGTTTTATTTGTCCCTTTCGATATTGCTCGCACTTTCGAATGTGGCTACTTAAAAAAAATTAATCCAATATTCTATGACTCTCCAAATAGCTTTGTCAATTTTAAAGCTACGCCAACTACGCTTTATGTAGTGAAACTTTCGTCTCGTGAGCGGACAATTTTAGAAATTGTACCTTTAAAATTTCATAACGTTATACGAAGTCGAGTGAATGGAAAGGAGAAACTAGTATTAAAATTTAAGAAAACGTTACAGAATCCTACTGATAATCATAAAACAATTTATTTTAAAGCCAATTGCGAGGTTACTGGGTATTTCCCGTTACTTACAACTTGGAATTATTTAAGACGATAATTGTGAATAGACATATTTTATTCAACAATATTTTTATAACAATTATTGTGATAGACATATTTTATTCAAGCGTGCTACATACATACATACTAAACATCTCACTTACAATCAAGTGAGCTAGAAGTAAAACGCAAGGCCTTTTCAAAATAAAAAATGTAACGCATACGTGCCAGTCATCGACTGTAAAGCAATCTTAAACAATCGTAGCCAACGATACATTATCACCTAAAGTACTCCAGACTCACTTACAATAATACATAACGTTTATATTAAAGTTATGCACTTAAAACAACAAGAAGTTCCCACGCTCAGTTGGCTGAAGACAGTCGTGCGAGTGCAACAACAATGAGATATAAGTTTGATTAAGTTTGAGATTGCTTCGTGTGGATCTTATCAAAGGCTACTAAGTATGTAACTGTGACGAAAAGGTATTTCAAAATAGGTATAAACTTTTATGTAAAAATTGTAAAATAGATTATCGCAATGAAACGTCCAACCATACCTATAGTATTGTTGTATAGGATCCGCAGATGTTATGCCATAGCATATTTTTTTGCAAATGAACACAACTTGTATTATTTCAAAAGACTAAATATGATATTGCAACAATTTATCATTAATTTCACATATTCAAATAAACTTTCCGTGAAAACAGAATTGATTTTTTATTCATTTCTAATTAAAAGACATCCGATTCTCACTATGTTGTTACTTTGGTTCTACCTTTTCGAAGAATGCAAAAGCTTACCATGGACGGCGTGGAGTTCAGTCGGTTGGAGTCCGACATAACCCTCTGTCGCCGCCGCAACGAACTGGTATCCATGATTTATTTACCCCTTGTAAACAGAGAAGCTTTATTGTGATTTTTCCCTTTGTAATGTAAACTAATTAAACTAATGAAAATCTTTATCAATAAATGACTTTAATTTTCAGTTCATCTGTGTTTTATTTTTCGATCATATATAAGACATAATAACGAAATTTAATATACGCAAAGAAGCTGTGATAAATTAGTATACACATTTTATACACACGAATTGCATTCAACTGCTAGATTAAACAAATTTCCGTTAACCTGATTTATATTACTTACGAATATGAACACGATGAAAACACATGGTTGCAAATAATCTGTGAATATTATTTGTTCATTCAAAATAATATAGCGCTGTAAATTCTTAACAAGCAAATACTTCTATGATTTCATCGTTGTGGAAATTCGTATCAATGATAATATTAAACACATGAGTGCATTAAGGTAATTCATTTTACCTCTAGTGTGTGTGCCAAGGGAGTGTGGTTGTATGAGATAGGGGAGCTTTGTGTTTTCAATACAATGAGCGGGAGTTTCGCATGTGGGAAATGACGCGGTTTGATGGAATTATATTTGAAGATGTAATGTGGAATAAAGGGATAAAAGGAATTAATGTTATGGATATATTAATTTTAAGTAACTTCAATCTGTTAATTAGATAATGCGAGATTGTCATTTATTTTTAATCGTATGTCGTATTATTATTCATAGCTTCGTTTAAGATTTAAAAATACTATAAATATATAATTGCGTCTTAAACTCATTATTTATGTCAGTAGCTAACTTTTATTACGCTTATATAGGCTTTGTGCATACCCGTCTTAGTCAGCTTAACAAGTATCAATTTTCTCGGAACAACTTGAACTACGTCAACCTGTATAGAACTGAACTTAAATTGCTCGACCGACCATGCGAAACTTTTGTACTGCATCAAAGTTTAGCACTACAAAATAGTACCAATTTAAGCTCTCCAATACCAAAATCGAGCCAGTACAAGATAAAACAAGTCTTGTCAGAGCAATATTGGTAATCCGAGTAATTTATATGAACAAGTTAGTCATACGAGAACGTGTTTCAGACGACTGCAATATTAGTTTCCCGTCAAACTTATGCAAGACACCAGCTACGAGTGCTACGACGTAGCATCGTAGAACTTGTAGCAGTGACGCCGCGTAAATGTTATGTTTAATTACTTGTAGCTTTTAAGTCGCAAAATAAGTGCCACGTAAATGTTACGACACATCTGCAGAAGATACGGCGCCGTACCAGACGTGAAGTTGCATTTAGGCTTAAATAACATGATACGTTTATGTCTAAATAAGTATTCAAAGATGACATATTGCCGAGTTTAAGAATTTCATTAATACATTTTTCGCATCAAATATGACAGATATTTTACAGGTTACCGCTTGCAAAGAGCCACAAAAAATTACATAACATAATATTTTTACGGATACTGTACAGGACAAGAAAGATTGCTTACACGTTTTAACGTTATAGTGAACGAACATTATAGTAAACGTTGTAGAGAACGAACATGCAGGCTTTCTGATATTCACTGCGTTTCACGAACATATGTTTTCATACATACGCCTCGTATCATTTGGCTGCCACATAACAGTAGAAATGCTTTACCGATCACATGACCATTTATACCCGTGAGTCCATTGAACATTTAAAAAATTATTAAATATCCTACAGTTCACTGCATTATCTTAGTCCAATCGCGTCCACTATCAATAAAAAAGCTTCTTCCTTGTATAGTTCCCATACGGCACGTGAACCGCGTGAGAGGCGCTATGAGTCGAATTGGCGCGCTGCGAGTGAAAGAGTAGAATCGTAAAAGCCTTACGGATAGAGGAATGCTGAATCATCACGCCGCCGAGTGCCAAGCCGGGCTAGTGGTGACGCGTTATAACGAACTAGGGATGGATTTGCTTATATAACACCGATAAATACTATATACGTTTATAATAATAATAATAATAATAATAATACGCTTTATTGTACACACACAGAGATATTACAATATTGACATTAAGAAAAAAACACAATTGGCGGTCTTATCGCTAATAAGCGATTTCTTCTAGACAACAGGCTTCAGAATGGAGATAAAAATACGAAGGGAAGCGGGGGAAGGTGTACCGAGCAGTTTATAATGGATAGTTTTGTTTTATAATGCTACTAAAAGATATAACATTTATTTAATAGCAAATCAAAATGAAAACACTTTCAATATACACGTCAACCACATGAATGCAATAATGTCAATAAAGGAATGTCAATGCTAAACTTTAAATTGTGTCGCAATGCTTCTTTTTAATGTTGATGTAGCTATGTATGTATTTGTATGTACGTTTCTTTTGAATATTAAAGTGTCATATATTCTTATTATGTTTGTGTTAAGAAACAATTTTGTTGTGCAACGGAAAATCTGCCTTCATCTCCTACTTCAGTTTTAGACGGAGAATCATAACCGAAAAAGAGATGTGGAAACTCGCAGATATTCGACATACAATATTTATATTCTTGGTAAATGTGAAAATGAATCATAAAATTTTAGTGCCAAGCGATGTCAAAAAACTGAAGCAACAGAGCTACTGAGTGTAAAGTTTAAATTTATAGGAATTGTTAGATAACTTACAACTAAGTTGAATACGAGGCAGTAACTTTAAACTCGGTTAATGCAAAAGAATTCTAATAAGAAAGATATAAGATTACGTCAACAATTATTATTAACGACCATAAAATAAGTTCTTCCACTGCATTACGCAATCGGTAAAAACTTGTAACATCTGTTTATGTAATACCAGTTTTAACCTGTTACAACTAGTTTGGTGTTCTTCGTTTGACACAAGTACGTGATAAATGCTATATGGTAAGGTAAGTAAAGTAGCTATCGATACCTTAAATACACTACACCTCACTAAAGTCGCCCATAAGAACCGGTGCCTAATCTTGCGCGAGATCTCAAAAGAAGGGCTTGAAAGCGGCACACCGGTGTCTCGTCGCCTGATGAAAAACTAGCTCGAGTGTCTGTCAGCCCTTTAATATTCACCCCTTGCTTTGTTTCGGGCGATTGACGAAAATCGTCGCATGGCCTCTTCCGGAATGGGCGCATAACATTTGTACGGGACTAGCTTCGGTTCGTAACTTCGTATTTTTCGTGACAAATTGTAAACATACATTTGAATACATATAAATATGTCAATATATATGTATAATCTGCTATTAGTGTGTATTGAATGAAAGTAGCGTAGATATAGTGACGTACATAAGACTGCAACTAAACAGCATAAATAGAATATAATAATAACCATTTAAATTCGATTCTTGAATTTTGAGAATAGTTCTTTAAAAGCGTCATTATATCAACACACTTTGTATGGTGCATAATTAAAACATTAATTATTTCAACATTAGAATAAACACCCTTAAAATATAACACTGAAGCCTAAAGACACGCTTAAGCCGTATAAGCAGTGTATAAATTAATAATACAGTGAATTATGCTAGCGTACCTATTGCTACGAGTATGTCGTTCCTATTCGCGTCCGTCCGTTATATTCCCGCCAAAAAAGCAATGAATAATTAAAATGGGCTACAATAGCGTCGCAAGCACCTCTCTTGTAGTTTTGGATACGGACTTATATGGTCATTATGAACAAGTACTTTTACTTGTCTCTCACATAAAACGATATACATAGAAGAATGGCAATTTGCCAGATTTACATACATTATGTTGTTCAAAATTCTACGGACACCTTACAACAACAGAAACCTTAAAAGGTAACTTTAAAAAAATTGTGATATATTTTGTAATATTTTCAATTTGCCTTTGATGCGATTACTAGCAGCCAACAAACTGTAAAGTTGAGTAACGCTGGTGCAATCATACTGGTAATGTATTCCATTGTTCGATTATGTTTTCGAGTTCTGAAAGCTACGCTGAACTGCTGTTATATGGTCAAATATAGACGGACACCTTTAAACCGCTTTATATGTAATATCTATGATATAGTTGATGACTCATCGAATCGAAGAAGGGAATTGGAGTAGGGGCCTCGTAACAGCGGTTACAAGACCGTGCTCAGAACAAAACATTAGTCGACTTTGACAAGTTAAACATAACTTCACATGATATAATCTAAAAGGTAGCATTTATGCTATAATTATTATATTCTAAACGGTAGCATAAACTGTATTATTAAAATGATGACATTTTTCACATTATTTACTTCCTCGGTTGAAACAAAATAAAAATGCAAATATGCACATACAGTGAAGCTCACAGTCAGAACGTGCGGCTTGTTAAAAATGTCTTCATCGCTTTCCCGTTGCGTGACTTCCTGCACGTAAGCGAGCTCCTTAAGATAACGTCTCTATTATGCTGTATTGTTATTGGCCTAGTGTATCTGATAGTTAAATAAAACGACACGTAAAGAAATGTTTAAACGCGGACCATGTATCTTTCTAGGCTTAGAATATTACATTCAATAAATGAATGATGAATGACTGATAAATGAATTTTGAATAAATGATTAATGAATGATGAATGAACATGAATGAATTATGAATGAAAGATGGGCGACTGATGAATGAACGATTAATGAACGATGAATGTAGAACAAGCACGGTTAGTCCCTACTTACGGTTACAGATATTTGGCATCCGGTCCTTCCTGCCTATCTCGTTAGGGACAAAAAACACAATATAACTTGCTCGTATAAAATGAATGTTGAATGAATCAAGATGAAAATTAGATAAGCCGATCGATTTCTCTGATAAATTCTGTTCTTTGAATTATACAATTATTGTCACCGTCACAAAGTGCTATAATAAATCACTACATAGTATAAAACAAAGTCGCTTTCCGCTGTCTGTCCCTATGTATGCTTAGATCTTTAAAACTAAACAACGGATTTTGATGCGGTTTTTCTTAATAGATAGAGTGATTCAGGAGGAAGGTTTCTATGTATAATAACATACATTATATAGAACTCGGTGACAAAAGCTAGTGAGATATAATAATGAAATTTGAAATAACTTGTTGCTAGCTGTTTAAGACTTAGAAAGAACATGAAAACTCAATTTCAAGTGATATACAATGAAGGTACAGGCATTATTCAATTATTTCATAAGTGACACATAAGTGTATATTACCATAGTCTGAAATATTATTATGACATCACAGAAACACTGGCTGATGGTGAAGTCAAGAGCCTCCGAAACCGGCGTGCATGCATAAAGAGAGCGATGAATGTAGACGAGGCGCGTCAGGTTTGCAAGGACAGAGATGTTTGGCACTCGGTGCTTTCTGTCTACCCCTGGGACCTGGCGTGACGGTATGTTGCTGTTGTTGAAATCACAGTTAATTTTAAATGTAAGGAACCTATTTCAAAATCAGAATACATATAGCTACGTAAGTTTAAAAAAAAAAGCTGTATTTCACCTGCATTTTTTGTATAGCTCGCCTTATCGACGGAACGTTAATGGTTTCACAAAAAGCCAATTTTGCACATAATTAAGGCGGCATGTATAAAATTGCCCCATTGTAACTTTTAATTATAATTTATTTATACACTTAATGAGAGTAATTATTCATACACCTGACCGCGTCCAAACCATGTTCAAAATTGCGGGCGGTAAGTACGCTTAAATTACCCACAATTAAGTAGGTCAAATTGATGAATAACGAGGGTAATCAATATTAAAAGAACAGAAAATGGTTCTCTTGTTCTATATTCAAAATCATAATTTCAAATTCGTTACATTCTATTTTACCCTAAAGCACTCATTTATATTATACGAAAACAAATACAAACATGATAATTATTATTATATCATCACGCCAGATCCCTAACGGGGTAGGAAGAATGCACCGAGTGCCAAATATCTCTGTCCTTACAAACCTAACGTGCTTCGTCTACAAATAAAAACATCTTTTTTTAATAATCCAATTGTAACAAGTTTAAGAGTTAGTAGTTTTAACACACTTCAATGAATTTTAATAAATGAAACCTTCCACAGAAACGAAGTCGTTTATACCACAGACATCAAATGTACCACAGACGATATATTTAATAGAAATTACCTGTACATGGGAGCAATAATCTGAATTTATTATCGTATCAAATGACCTCTATAAGACCAAACGACCTATATAAAACATTGTTGTTCAATTGTTCTCCTATGATTTCGAGCCAATATAATTATAATCATAAAAGATTTTTAAACGCGGTCATAAGTTTATTATTGTCAAATATTTTTTTAAATTCCCATTTACGACTATCTTCATTAGTAAATTGTTTCATTTTTTTTTTGTTATAACTGTTGTGGGACATTTCTGTTTAAATTGAATTCTATGGGATACGAACGCGTCGAAAAAATCTTAATAAATCGCAACATCAATCAAGTCGCAACCGCCAATGAAAAATGGCGAATACCATTAAAATATAAACGCACAATTATTCCTCGACACGCGACGTCCACCCGTAATTACAACATTTAACTTGCATCAATCATCCAGACGATTTTGTTTCATTTTTAATAGCTAGCTTTTTTTTAGCCGACATTTCGGAACTATTACTAAAAAATTACTACCATAGATCATCCATCGGGTCGATGACGTAAAAAATTTCGTTACACTTATAACCTACTTGTGCCACAGTTCAACGGAAAATTGGGTAAAAGAATACATGGCGACCAGTTGATTAATTAAATTGCAGATTAACCAACGGTTCTACTTGTCTCTTTTTATGCTATTTTTCAACAATTTTACACAAATATCGAGCTTTTGCCCGCGGCTTCGCCCGCGTTAAGAACTTTCATCCCCTATTTTATCCCCTTGGGGTATAATTGATCAAAATCCTTTCTTAGCGGATGCCTACGTAATAACATCTACCTGCATGCCAAATTTCAGCCCGATCCGTCCAGCGGTTTCGGCTGTGCATTGATAGATCACTATGTCAGTCACTCAGTCAGTCAGTCACCTTTGAGTTATATCTATTTAGATATCAATGCAACAATGAAAAGATAGCAAAATACACAAGAGGCAAGACTTGATATAAGTAAAAGTGACTGTCTCATTTCCTCCGCTTTGCAAAATGTGGTGAACAAACATCCAGCAAGGCGTGAGCTGTCGCAATATAGAACTCAAGAGTAACAAAGTGCTCATAACTCCTCGTCTCATATCTGAGTGTATATACTTTCATACCCTTTAAACTCGAACGTAGCTCACGTTTTCTGTAATAAGCCTTAAGGCTTTTATCATCACAACTAGTTTTTGATACGATTGCCATCAATTTACACTTCATGGCTGGATTTTATCTTTTACTGAATCTTCCTATACCGACCAGTATTTTATATCTAGTTTAAACTGGTTATTATCTCGATTTTTCCATTGATTTGATCAAATTCAAATTCCGAATGCAGATCCGTCGTTAGCGAATTCTTTCACCCCGTGATTGATAGTCCGACCGCCGTCAAACTTTCACTATTCCCCGCCATTCAATATTCATTCTCTTGGACGGTTTTTGTGTAGTTTTGTTTTTTTACGTTGCTATATTTCGCTTTGTTACTGTATAGTTTCGTCCACAACAACGATCTCTTTTACTCTTTCATTTATTTTGAGAAACTCATCAATATCAATCTAGTCGAATTTCCTTTCTTTTCCTTTAACGCTATGCCACACTGGGACTCGACATTTATTATACTCTTCGGTATTCGGTTCTTTATACCGCGTTTTTTTCATCAATTGCATGGAATTTACTCGTTTAAACATACGTACTCGCAAAGTATGCACCATTTGCATCCTATTCGTAGCTTATGTTAGGTTTGGATATCTTCACGAAGTTTTAAAGTTGCAAGTTGTTTGCGATGACTTTGACAGCTCAGAAAACTTGAATGCGCAAAAGCATGTAGACTGTAATATATATGACATTTTTAGTTTCCGATATATGCTGGATACGATATTTTACGATAAAACATACTTTCATATTTAAAAAAAATCATTTCAGCAATTTTGGTCTGTTTAAAATCAATTAATAAATCAAGACAATTATTGTTCACTATCAGAATTCAAGATGGCGGACAACTCTTATGCAATTGACATGCGTGTTTTTGACAATTTAAATATTACATGACATGTTAATATAACTTTTTTAAAAATAGATTAATTATATCGTCAATCGATTTGATTATAATCTTTGTGTAATCTTACAGTATCACTGCATTTGCTGAGACAACAGACTTCAAATCTGGAACCAAACGAGTTTCCACCGCAGATACCGAGGCAACATTTAAGTCTGGAAACTCACATGGAAACTTACACTTAGTAATGACTTCGAGCGCTTAGAACATTCGAAGTTGAACAAATGGTTAAGTACGCAAATTATTTCTTAGTCTCGAGTCCTGGTAATCTGTTCTTAATTGAAAAAAATCCGAGAAAACGTAAAAAACGTAACATCACGCCTGTAATCCCCTAAGGGGTAGGCAGAGGAATGTATTACACCCCCACATTTCACCAGTTACGT
>DWDX01000081.1:0-40732 GCA_018245675.1 Agara michaeli | reverse complement strand
TGTTACACTTTTTTTATTTTCATATTATTATCATTACTATTTTGAACACGCGGGCGAAGCCGGGGTTAACAACTAGTAAAGGCTAATTCTTGCTCAAGAATAGTGAAAGTTATCATAGCTTTTTGCTGCATGTGGCTATGGGGATGAAACCGCTATATAACGATAATAACTTAGTTTGTACATCGTTTTGCTATTATTGTGTCTATATGTAAAAATTGTACAGTAGTGATAATATCATAAAGAGGATATATAACTAAAAACAAATAAATAAAACAGAAAGGAACAATTTTCCACTTTAAATTTCACTTTATTGATTAGAAATTGATTTCGTTTTCATTAAATTGTATAATGCCCGAGCCATCTACGAGAATGTTGCGTAGCATTTGTAGGAGGTACTAATATAAATCAGTTGTATGTATCTTCAAAGCAATAAAGCGGAGCTAAAAGCTATAGTAATATAAGTACCCAGCGTAATTTGTTATTCAGGAAGTAAAATTTTGCATTAATACGCCGTATGCAACTAGGACAATATATATATATATATATGTACCTAGATTTTCTGCTTAGGTATTATAGGTAAGTTACAAGTTTGTCATGCAATTAGATACGTGTGATATCTCGCGCCGAGCCATTAGAGCTCGCATTTACTGTACTGATCCCGGTGATTTACAGGTTTGCAACTGATTACTTACTATGTATCCTCTGAAATTGAACATAACCTCTAATCATACTTCTACTTATTATTACGACACTTTACGTTAATATGAATTTTTTTTCGTCACAACTACCAGTTGTAATTAATCTTTAATTTATTAATTAACAAAAAGCTTCTTACTGTATAAAATAAAACTAATTGACCAATAAAATCAATAGAAATTACATTTGAATCATAAACTTTTCAACCTAAAATCTTGCCTAAATTATATCAAGGTACTTTTAGTTATGGATATATTCTAGTTATACATATAAAAGGAAACCTATTAACATTAAATTGTAATGTGGAATACAATACGTTCAGTATTATTTTGTATAAATGAAGTATACATTTAACACGACAAGTTTATGTGATCATAAAAGTAATCGAGTAATGTAACATAGTACTTTTGCGTTGAAACAATTTGAGCTAATAATTTTCAAGTCGTGATCTCGCACCATCAGCTTATTTCGCCATTAACAGTGTCCTTATTTATAGGTATTATCTCGTCTATCGGTTATATTTCGTAACGCTGCAGTTTAGCATCATTTGCATATTCCGTGATGGTGTTGATGCAAAGTCGCGAAAGGACATAAGGAGTGCGCTGGTCAGATCGAGACGTACCATACTCGGAATACATTTGCGGTTTATTTACAGCAAATTACTAAAATAGTAATAACATATGCGTGGAAATATAATTCTTATCATCACGATATTTCTATGTAGGTAATTGATTTTAGTTTCTAAGCATCGAGTAACAATACAACAAACATGAATAAATTGCAAATAATACTGTTTGTAAATACATTTAACCATAACTATTCTATTAGGCCGTTACAATACGGTTATACGAGTGTTAATAAATGAAATATGTTGTGTAATAAATGAAGTTATGATTTACAGTGATGTTTGAAAAATAATTAAAAATATTTTTAGTATGAGAGAAGTTCGATTATGATCGGTATTTTGTGACCTACAACACAGTGTGTATGCATCGTGCAAACAGTCATTGTTATATAAATGTATTTCAGTGTTCGAAGTACGTATTATGCGGTTCAATATTGCCTATAATGATAGCCATGATTATAGATAGTGGGATGATCCAGATTCATGTCGAATCCTTTCACTGAATGCAGCCTTGAGCAAACTGCGAACAGGCGACCGCTGGCCATTACCGATGCACCGTTGTTAATGTCCCAGCAACGATTAACATAGATCGGTACTAAAAGATAAATTGCTTCAGCCACCAGCCTCTTGTAATATAATTGTGCTTTGCTTGTATTTTCAATCTAAATACCTACTTCGTCCGCCCCGTAGATTGAACAGTATCCCGTGGCTACTCCACGGCTTTCGATTATAAGCTTTGATAACTATAAAAAACGATTTAAATAAATGTTTTCGTTCATATTACTGTACAAATACATATATTTTAATAGAAACAATTTCTGTCTTATATCTAACATACAATGGGCAAAAAAATTATAGAACCAAGCAGCTACGCTATAAAGCGCAGTTGTACAATACATAAGACTTCAACGAGCAATCAGGAAATAATTACGTTTGTTGTGCTTCCAACATCAACGTACCTACTCGCAATGGAAAATCACAACGTCACAATGGTCCTTCGTTGATCGTGTATAATTTAAGCGGGACGTATTCCCCAACCGCATTCCGCACTTGATGATGGATTGCCGGACAGCTCCGTAACGATGCGCAGCGCCCAAATCCGGTACACGTGAGCAGCTCCTTTGCAATTTAAATCAATAAATGCGATCATTATTTTTATCGATAATGGCGTTTTTTAATTGGTCAACTGAATTTTGCTACCCGATATCGTTCACTGAAAGTAGGTTAAGCCGAACAAAAGACCCAGACTGCTGGTATTCTTTTGTTTAATTTTCATGTTTTTGTTTGGACAAGCCTTATTTGCCAATTGTTATAAACTATACGTTTTCTGGGTATACAAAGTGTGCCAACGCGAATGTGGCCAACGTGGTACACTACGGCCTTACTTTTTCACATTATGAGAGGAGACCCGCGTCCGGCAGTGTAAGAAAATAACGTATTGATTGTTGTAAATGGTTTTACATATTCAAATTCAAATTGAATTTGAATATACACACAAATTGAATTTAAATATATAGTTACACTTTCTTATTATTATATTCAAATTGAATTTAAATATAATAATAAGAAAATGTAACAAAAAATAAAAACTTATATTTTGAACAATATTTTAAGTACATAATAATTAATGAACATAGGAAGAAGGCTCCGCTTCCTAAGATATATAGGTATATATATGATCATGATATCACTCGAATCTATTTTTCAGCCAACCCTTTGCCTGTGATATTAGGTGAAGTAGTGAAGTGACTTATAAGATACGTGATTTGATACAAAGAAGTAAACAAAAAACATCAGAAAACAATGATTTTATTTTTCTGTAGTTAGGCTCAGACAATCTACATGTTCCTATCGAAATTTTTTATTTTATTTTATAACAGATAAAATAGAAACCCATGTATCGGCTTTAGTAAAAATATTTTATTAATATGAGTTTTTTGTTAAAGATGTTATTTATAGTTTACGGTCAATGACTCATCAATTAACCGTAAGATGTACATCAATATTCTGATAGTGTTAACTGGATCAATTTCAAATAATAAATATTTGGTGAAATTTGCGTAGTGGAACCAGAATTGAATACCTATAGTACTAATTGAAGAGTTCGTCGGTTTGAGTCGATGTTGTAAAGTTAATTACGACAAGCTTAAAGTGAAAATATTTTGGTTTTAAACTTTCCCTTAAGTGCTCCAAATATTGACGTTTAATTAAAAACACTACCTTACTTAAATAAGAGTTGGTAGGTTTCACAGATGCCGACAAAATATTGAAGGTAAGAACACGTTTATTTTCAAATTAATTGTTTCGGTAATTTAAATGTAAACGAAATAATTGAAATGATATGAAAAAAAAACGTCTTTTATTATATTATATATCGGCATAAAAACTGCGTTCGTATACTTAATATGCGGAAGTTGTTTAATATACTCTTAACATTATAAAATGAAGTGGCACAATTTCATACTCTAGATATAACATACTTCGGTTTAAGCTGTCATTGTAAAACAAATACATAAGTAGATACAAATACATCACTTTCATAACATTGACGGCTAGTGGGTACCTAACATTTTAACCGCGGGCGTAGGTGAGATCTTCACACGCGTGTAGGCTATTTAACTTATATGACGTGACATTTGAGGTGAACAGGAAGGTCGGTGTGAGCGACGCGAGTGCAGGTAGTTTTACTACGAAGATAGTATTATAATTACACAGTCTCATGTGCTTTCTTAATGGCATGCCGTAAACGACAGTAACATGGCGCATATGTATCTATGTATATATTTAATTAAATCAGACAGATATTTTTTTTTTAATCTGATGAACGTTTTAGATATAATAATGTGTTCAAAAATGTGTTATTCATTAGGCAAAATGAAATGAAACATATTTGGTTATTAGTTAGATACCTACCAAAATAATCTCTTAAAAATATGTAGGTATAATCGGTTACGAAACTTTCACTATACATTCGGCAATGTTCAGTTTCATTTTTACTTATATGAACATTAGTTTTCTTTTATTTATTGTTATTTAGAGTTGTTATTGAGCAGTTTATATAATAATACCTATAAAATAGTAGTTTAGTACGTGCTTCAGAGCTTTCCATTTTATACTTTTAAACTATGTATAAAATAATTTTCATTTGAGTCATTACATAATTATGATAAATATTTTCTCCTCTTACTAATATGAAATGATCCGGACCAATTACAGACGGACACCTCAAATCTGTTTATACCCAGTTCCGTATTGAGATCATATGTTACAGATACTTATTTGAAGTGGACGCTGAAATGGATTGGTATGAGCGTTATGAGCACCAGCTCATAACGCTCATACCAATCCACCACCAATATTATTATAGTGAGCTCACTATAATAATATAATAATATAATTAAGTAAAAGTCTATTTTTGTTCTTCTCTTTTTGATGAAATGTTCTATTCGATATGCGTATCGTGAATTGTAAATTAAAATGCAAATAAGTACCTACCTAATACAGGTGCATAATAATAAAAAAAAACTGTATGTTATACCTTAGTTTCTCAAAGTATTTAAGTAAATAGTAAAATAACTTCCAGTTTATTTTATTTTCTGTTGACATAGGATTATTCAAATAAATTATCTCTACAACGTTAACGTTAACGTCAACTAATTCGTTTATTTTTGTCAAGCTTCTACCGAGACGCTTGTCCATTTTACTCCGTTATTATACATAATTAATACATTTCGGACAAATATGGTATGGTTATATTGACATCCTGAAACTAAATAGTTTCGTTTACGATTATTATAATGTCACGATTAAATATACCCACTACTTACCTGTAAACAAAATTGTCAATATGGATGTACAAATTACTTATAAGTACGTTTTGTACAGGCAATGTAAATATTTCTAGGGAAATGTATTGGCACATCAATACGTATCTTCGTCATTCGCATGTTGTTGCATTTGCTGATAAATTAGATACGGCAAACTCGAGAACTAATCTTGGAACATCGTAATCGGTTTTACGAAACACGCATCGTTTCGCTGTAGAGACGACTTGAGCCAAATATATTAACATTAATTTGGTTCATGATAACATAATATATTATACATATTATGGGTGTATTTATAAAGTGGAAGTTAAACAATGATGTAGGTAACCATTCAGAAATAATAAGAGAGCCATTAGGTGAAATTATCGATACTTTTGGTTATGTGAATTTTTTTTTCAATATCTGTATGTCACGAATCAAACTTTTAATTAATATCATACTCACCACTATTCCAATATCCATTATATCCATATCATACGTATTTTTTATACTTACAATAAAATGTAGAGTCGATTTAATCGTGAATTTTTAATCTGATTTCATCTATAAAGGAACATTAATCATGAGCTACCTGACCGTATAAACAGCTTATGATAAGTGATCTCAAAAATAAATGATAGATATAAGAGTGAACGTTTTTATCCGTTACAAAGATGCTAGCTAACGAAAAGTTCGCGCCATCATTTATATCGTCGGTGAAGATAGAGATTGAATATTGTGGCAAGAGCATACCTTGGTGAAATCATCAGTCAGCGAGCAAAAGGGAAATTAAACATGAATAGTATTAAATTCGCTTGCATTATTTCGAGTAGCCAAACTAATGGATGCTTATTCGGGACGTTTCCTGGATTTTATTCCTGGCAAGCACGGTGCCACAGCACCGATGCAATAATCCCACAAACATCCACCATCTACCATCTATCACGTTATTTCAGTAATAAAGAATAGAAAGACTGATATACAAATAAGAGAATTCCCATTGAAAACGATAGCTGTAAAAAAACAATAAAAAACATACTTTAAGTCGATGATTTCTTTTAATCATGAATAATCCAATAGGAGAATCCGTAAACATTTAAGTAGAAAATTAATCACACTCGCTTTTTCGATGAAAACAACTGCACAAAAAATTTTAGTTTAATGTTTAGGTTTAAAAAATTGGTAACGAACAAGTTTAAGCAAAAAATAAACAGGATTCTAGAGTATATAAATCCGCATAACAATGACTAAGGGAGACATGGATTTCAAAGGCAAGATACTACGCGCAAAAAAGTGTAGTTGTCATTGGCGTCTCGGTGTCCGGTTGTATGCTGTACACGATCATTGACTTGTGGTCGTTCCTAATTTATATATAGGTTATCATACAATGCATATGATAAATAACGAAAACTGCCGTTATCTAACCCACAAAAAACTCTCTTGTCTCTCTTCCTCGGAGCCTATAATTCGACTTTGGTAAACTATTTGACCAAAATTAACAATGGAATTTAAGCCCTCGATTATATCATTATACAGAAGTACAGGTATAAACTAAATTTAAATTTAGTTACTTAAAGAAAAAAATAATAAGTGCGCGAATCGTTATAATTTGCTTTGATTGTAATAAAGTTCCCTCTATCTAATTGAATTAATTTGATATCACAGCGAAATGTTTAATAAGATGTTAACTGATTTCAATATGCATAATTTATTAATGGTTTATTTGTATTAACGTGAAAAACGTTGAGACAGTCATAATTATATTTGTTTCGCCATACGGCTCTATCTATGCTCTAGTTAACCTTTTATAGTGGTATACTTATAACCTCTTTGCACCTGGAAATACGCATGAACCGAAGGTAGTTCCGCGTAAGTTGACGTCCGGCAAACCTTCGACATTTCCGAACAAAACAGTTGAATTGGCGGGGGCGGGGAGCGCGGACTGCGGGGAGAGAAGGGGCACCGGCGGCGTGCGAACACGCCACGAGGTCGCTGTCTTTTTACTCGCTTTACCTCCTGACATTCGAACTTAATGGACTTGCTTTATTGAAATTTAAGCACAACAAGCACCGATGTAATGGAATAAAATTAGGTTATCGTAACAAGAAAACGGTCCTCGCGTAGCCATCTTTAAGCTCGCGGCGGCCCAATAAGAATCCAAAACATTCGATGTCGGTCGTGCTCGTTAAAAACTGCTGGTCTCACTCGCAAGTAAGCCGTGTTATATCTGAGAGAAAGGAACAGATATAGGAACATACTCCTATCGACAAATAGTCATTGTTCTTGGTCGTAATGGAACAAAATAAAGACAGAGAAGCGGTATTCGTGACTGTGAAACAAAACTATTGAAATTGACGTGTATGAAGAGGACAAAACATAAGGTTTTTGGGTCGATGTCCGGACCAAGGAACTTAAAATTGGATTTTATAAAGATTTTGTAAGCTTCATTAGGGCATATATTTTATAACTATGATGGTCAGCATTGCTAAGTCGAAAAGTCTATTATCTATAATGGCAAGGTGAACAATCTAATATGAAAAATGACAAAGCAATGTGATAGCCACTATTATATTTATCTTTAAACATAAATTAAAATATTACACAGAAATTCCGTTTCAACGGTAACTGTGTTACGAATAATTTAAGCTTAGAATTACGTTACAATCCTTTTAACATTTCCTAATTATTTTCTAAGGCATGTAGGTATACGGATTTGTTTCAGCAAGCAAATTTTTTTATTAAGTACACATGACTGAATACATTACGCATGTATCCAAATTAAGTTATTGATATCATTTTTTTTTAAATTAATTAATTCTTTAATGTATTTTATTTCTGTAAAATAGGAAAAATATTCAACGCTTTACGGATAGCTATTTTTTTTGAGATTTCATAAAGAAGTTATATCCCTAGTTCTATCATATGCTTGAACTCCCTAATATTTCAGTTGTGACGTAACAAGATGTAGTCCTCCCCGCCATGTCCCCTCCAGCTGGCCCGCGCCCCTACCCGCGCGCGGACCGTTACGCCGGCGTCCTTGGCTGAGTTCTTTCTTGCGCGGGCGCAGCAGGTCGCTCTTAACTCGTTCCGCGCTGTTGGCAACACTGTGCACGTGTGTTTCACCGTATTCATAACTTCTCTCTATGTGTGCACTATACCGGTGTCTATGCCATGTGCGCGTGTGCGTACCTTATATTAGTCCTAACGTATATTACGGAATTTGGTTAGATAAATACCATAAATTTAGGGTAGCAAGATATCACGACAATAGTTAAGCAGTTTTGATTACTACTACTAGTACTAATTGCTACAGATAACACATGTAACACTTATCTGAAATACATGGATTCTAATATTTTAAGGCGTCATAATATCATATACAGACATACACTTTACGTATCAGTAAATATATAAAAAATTGTATCCATAATTATGAAAAATGCCTTAAAATGAAATGAGTGTTACTTAATATATTTTAATAAATACACTTTGTTATATAAGTATAAAAAGTAAAGTAATAACGGTTTAATAAAAAATATATCACACATTTGCGTTTTATTTTCGCGAAATGACATTTGCAAGCAAATCGCGTGACCTTGCAATATAAAGCTATAGTTTGTTAACAACAATGTAGAGCTCAAGTGTTCAATAGGTATAACAATTTCGAAATCGTAACCGGTAAAGGTCAGCAATCACAATCGATGTATGTACGGCGCCACAGAACGTTACTTAAAACAATTGCAACCTTCTTTAATTACTTCTTATTTTTTTTCATTTTATTTGCATACCGAAAAGCTTTTAATACGATGAGGCTAATATAACAGCGCACTTATCGAGCGTTGGGCAAGCAAGCAAGGACGAACGTCGATCGGTTTACTGCCACGCGTTATTGCCGCAATCACTCGCAAATAGGAGCTTTAAATATTAGCGCTTTTTGAAATATCGCAATGCTCATAATCTTAACTTGAGCACTTTATTAACAAGCGTTCCACTAACGCATCGTAATTGGAGCGACAATGTGTAATAAAAATTGATTCATTTAACCTTGGTTAAATAAAATAGAACTGTACAATTTAACTAGACGTGATCGTTACGATTTGTTTTCAATCTGAAAATATCATAGCTCGGTCAGACTAAGCTTCGTGCACATAGCAGCGAGAGCTATGAATCAGATAATCTACCTTAGTGGTAATAGATACAATATTCTTGTGTTAGACGCACACAAGCATGCCGCAAGAGTACCATAGCGTAAACTAACCTGTATACATACATATCGCACGACTGCTGCTATATATATGTGCGTGCACACATACGAACGCCTTCGGGAGGTTCAACGTACCAGTTGCCAACTACGCGAGTTCCTTGTTCCACTTTACTACTGACACTATATTATTATCGTTCCAAGAGTTTCCCAATTAATAATAATAGTAAGTTATCTTATTCAATTCGCCCTCAGGAGTTGTAGTATATTTCGTTATATAAAAGAGTCCTCAATTTTAGTTAACATCTAAACGTTATTTGTTCATTAAGATAATATTAAACAATGTTTATACATGATAAATGCATCAACTTAAATAAAGCAGTATACATAGAAACTTATTATGGAATGCCAAGCAGGCAGACAGTCTGCATAAACAATACCTATACAAAAGACATCAACGAGCTCGTAGTATGTAAGACTATTTGCCAGATGAAAAGAAAATGCACGTATTTCGAAATATTTAATTCATTAGTATACAAGCCAATTATTTGAATGTAGTAACGTTGGGTAACAAGTTGAAAATTTTAAGATAACGCTTTAAAAGACACTTAGGTACAAAGTCATTATTTTGGAACTCATAAGAGGGGACCTAAATTTGTTTTAAACAGTTGCAGATACAATTCCATTATAATAATAATTTATCTATTTATAATATCAAACTTGCTATGTGTCAGGAGATAAAAGAATTCCATTAAAATTTCGGGTTTCATAATTTTCTTCGGTATTTTACAATTTCGTAAGGAACCTGATTAAATTCTTAAAGCTTCGAGTATAAGTACACCGTATTTGTGAAGTAACCGCTTTAAGTTTTTTTTTAATATAATGTATTTCAATGATAATAAAAATAATATTAACGACGCATGTGTGCGCGTACACTTATTTTAACTAATTCTAATTTATATGAATTTAGCCAAGCAAATACGCTGCCAGGCCCACTTTGCAGTTCCCGAGTAGGCAGCAATGCTTTGCTAGCTTTAAAGAAGAGTTCTTTTTTCGTCTTACTTGAAGTATGTAGAGAGAATTCGAAAAAACGCCAGAAGGAAGTTCATTACACATTTTACATGTGCGTAGTAAAGTCACTTCACTTATATGAAACATCACTTTTCGCCGAGTAACGTATTGCAGGAAGTGTGACACCGGCTGAAGTGAAATATGTCTAAAGTTCTTACCATTACAAAGTTGATAGAATACGTAGAGGAAGTCTAATTTTCAGCAAAGGAGCTGGGAGCTCTACTCCATATGAGACCTTACCTAGACTTTGTAGAGAATCAGTCATTTCATTACAATAGTAATGAACTTTCTCCTCGTGTATAACGTAATGTAACACGTACAATACATATGATAGTATGGAACTAACTCTTTCCTCCTTAAGGACGCTTAACGTAAGCCGTGTTTTTCGGATTATTTCATCACTACGCACTACTGATATATATATACTACTCCCAGGATTCCGATACCGGAGATAGCGACCGCGGTGCTTTTACGGTTTAGATACAACGACAGTGGGGATTTTTGTGATAAGCGCGAAAACTGGGTCTGTGCCTTCAAAGGGTTACTATTTAGAATTTATTAAGGCAATTTAGAATCTGTTTTGTAAACGAAAGAAACACTTTTAATGATCACTTTCATACAGATACATTTGATTGGCTTACAGTTTAGATTTCATTTCTTGATAGAGACTATAAAAGATTGATTTGTTAGAGTGAGTGGTACACGCGAGTTAATTATCTATTAGACATCAATTTAACTTATGTAATAATCAGTTAAATTTATTCACAAAGCATATAGCAGATTACGATATAGTATCATAATTTCATTAGTCAAAATCATCAACTTCTAATATTCTTTTCATTTCAGAGAAAGAGAAAGTATAATGTTTGTCTTATTACAAACATCATATAGATTTTTTACTACTTATACCCAATAAAAATTTTACTGAGTTCAAAATCATTAATTTCTCAAATAAGAAACATGTCTTTTATCATATTAACTTATGCAAATCTCGTTTTCCACAATGATAGCGTAAAATTGACATAGCTACTTTCTACGGCACTATAATACATTTATGTATGTAAGAGTTATTTGTTATTCAATTAAAGCTCGTCCAAATTAAAAGACTTTAAAATAACTGGTATTGTAATTTATGTAACAAACGTACGGCGTGCGCATAGAGTACTTATATATGCAAATGTATACGGGTTGAGCAAATGAGTGTCTAAGTTTTAAGAAGGCGCACTTGATGGAAACTGGTGCAAAGCGAAGTGGTGCAAACCACAGAACCAGTCCTGCGACAGGAAGCGGCCTCGAGAGCCGCTGCGGTCCGACTCCCCCTCCCCGCCCGTCGCCGCCCCGCACCGCACCGCTGCCACCTGATCCAGACAAAGCGTGTCCTTCGTGTCATTCTGTGACGCATACAAGTGCATTGCACTAATAATAAGTCCTTTCCATGTCCGGTATCGCGTGCACTACTGCTCAGCTCAAGTAATGCGGCAACATAGTTTATGTTATTTTTATTATATCTTTTCCACTATAATAATTTGTTTAATATAAGAAAAATTTTAATTAAATAAATTCCGAAAAAAAAAGTTTTTTTTAACAACAGTTTCATAAAAAATACTTTTAGCAAAGTTTAAGTCATCGCTAATAAGGCAATAATTTTATTCTAGTTGATACTGTGGTTTGATACAATATGTTATAATGACACTTTTATAATTATAACTAATAACGAAGTAATTAATTTAGACAAGATTAATTAAAAAGCACCTCATAGACATACTCCTACGTTGTAAAACTTGCACGGGCAGTAGTATGACTAAGATATACATCTCATCATATTTATAATATTATGACCACGCAAAGCGTTCTCAGAGAAATGTATTTATATTTTTCGCGAGGATTGTTATTACACTGCAACAAGATATATCTTCTGGTTTATTACATATAGCCAAATATGTTACACTGAACATAAACTGAAAACGAACCTTGTTGATTGAACATCTAAAGGCGTTTAGTGGTTTTTATTCAGATCGATTCCATCTAACCTGTTCCTAATTTAAGTTGTCTACTTAAATGTTTAAATAGTAACCAAATATGAACATTCTTTAGAGAACTTTAAGTAATTGAGCGCTGCTATTTATGAAACACTTGTAGCACAAACGATATGATAAATGGCATTTCTTACAATATAATCGTGACTAAGGCGTATCTAGATAGAAACTTAAAGTGAATTGTTGTTGTATAGAGAGTAAAAGAACATTGTTCGCAAAGTGCACGCGGTCGAGCGCCGGGACGCACGCGGCGCGCGGCGCGCGGCACACAGCGGCCAGCGAGCACAATGCGTCACAGGCGAGCCTCAAAACTCATCGAGCCGCCCAAAGAAACGATCTCATAGAAAGTAGAGCAACTCATTTATTTATTCAGTGCAGCGACGGGTGCGAGCGAGACGGTGCCGCGAAACTGGCTCATTAAAATAAAATTCCGATTTCTGAGTGCAACTCGCGCGAAGCGAAATAAAAGTCTCCGTCGAAATTTGCTCGAGTTGTTCCAAAAAAGGTGTACGAAACGCCTCCGCGACGAGATCGCGAGATACAACTGCGAGGAGAAACCGACCGCAATACCCTCCGACGTACTCGCGCAGCATCACGACTAAGTGCTTTCGATCATGAAATTACCCATACGACTATAATCACCTATTTGGCATTGTATAATCTACGGCCATGTAAATAATAGACGTATTGCATTAATATGAGTATACGCTCGTCTTTTAATACGGTTGGAATTACACGATACTGTTTCTTCACGGATTGCTAAGTCAAAGCAAAAACTATTTTTTCTAGATCTGATAGTGTACTTCTTCCTGCACTATTGTATTACGCAAGGCCTACAGAACGTTAACAACATGTGCTGCGGGTAATGGACCACTGTGTGCATTGCCTGCAAAAGACAGTTGGTAATCATTGTTACACTTCACGATAATAATAATTGTATCTACGTACATTTTGGGTCTGCTTGCAGCCTCATTGACGTTTATTTATATTAAATACAATGTAGATTTGTTTTTATTTGCAAATATTTTTTGTTAGTTGTAGGTGGTGGGTGTTTGGTTACTTGAGGTAAATAAATATTTCTTTCTTTTAACTTATTATTTATTATAGGTACGGGTGTATTTCGGTTATATATAAATATGTGTACAAAGTAATCTCGGGGTGGAATATACGTGTGTATATGTATGTATAAATGGATATTACATAATATATTACATACATATTGTATACATACATATGATTTTTATGAGGATTGATATATATAATATAATAATTGTACTTGACAACAGCCGATTTACAAATAGCAATGGGCCGTTGTCAACAGCAAATGACAGGGTGATTTGAATTATATTTTCAGAGCAGAACATGTCGATATTACACGCGCAGAAAACTTATTTACAAAAATCAAAAGCGACCTGCCTTTCACCTCTGAAGTCCTTTCTAGTGTTTAATGTCTGAATAAATTTTATGATTTACTGAGTTACGAGTGCTGTGCAGCGTAATGGTCCATAAAATTGACTTCGAACTACATTACATTTATGTCAATTATATTTAAGAATTACTCTTTATTTACAGTAGGTTGTAAATTGGTATGATGAAAACGGCCACAGATTTTTTACACCACATTTACCGTTAACATTTATTTTATCTTAAACACTATAGTAGCTCTTCAAAATGGAACTAAACTAATCTACATCAATTCCCTCTTTGGTATGTTTACGAAGAACTGACGGTAAGTACTTATCATTTATTGCTTAGATAGGGCTAAATTTGTTTATTATTTATAAGTATAATTATAGTACGTTTCAAGATATGTAGTAAAAAAAAAATATTATCATAATGGTGCCTAAGTATTGTGTTCACTATATAATATGTAAGTGCAAGCGGTACAATGCGCATTAAACTGTAAGAAACTGCACGAAACGATGCGAGAACTTCGTAGCGTGGCACCACGCTGAATACGTAAATAGAATATGATTCATCGCTAAGTTTCGTTTCACAAAATCACGCTGCAGATGTAAACATGCAAACCTTGTATAGCTTTAATGCAATATCGGTAATACAATATTGATATTTAAATTTGTGAATAATATTTTTTGTGTTCGGAATAAAGTGAAACTTGTTTACGTCACTCATAAAAATCCCCTTACGGCGGTTAAAGAAGAGCAGCGCCCTGCGATGGGACGTTAATAGCCAGTTATTTTCGTAAAGCATGGGCCACACTGACAGATCGCGGCGGAACCGACTCACGCACGGTTAGATCAAGTTGTCACGTCA
Source organism: Agara michaeli (assembly GCA_018245675.1). Taxonomy (NCBI): domain Eukaryota; kingdom Metazoa; phylum Arthropoda; class Insecta; order Lepidoptera; family Hesperiidae; genus Agara; species Agara michaeli. Next base: position 26,023 of record DWDX01000081.1, on the reverse strand, counting down.
ATCAAACGGAGAAACGGACCCGCATTCTACTTACTTTTTATTTTACCTCTCGTCTTGCTCTAATATATAATCAGTATATCGAACATGCATATCTATCATTCTCCGTATCGCTAATCTCAATTCATTATTGAATATACAATTTGTTGAATTATGCATAATAAATTTGTGAAAAAACTACGAACGAAAAGATCGTAAACGAAATAGAGAGAACTAGACAACTCTACATCCATAATGATCTGTATAGGTCCTACTGATTACAGGTAAACTCAATTGTTTTAAGAATGCAAGCCGTCCAGTAGCTCTAGGACGAGTTTTAAGAAATGTTACGTAATAATCACAAAAAGGAAGATCTATTAATTAATAAACATGTGTTACGCATTTGATCGATGATTTGCTCCGATTAAAAAAACAATCAATACAATATAATTTAGATTTGTAAATGATTAGTACGGTACTTAGTATTCATTAGGTAATAGTTAATAAGTCTGTTAAATTGTATTCTGTTTTTATTTATCATTGATGACGAGTAATTAAACATAACTAGGTATTGTACGTAGACAATACGTAGGTTAAGTAAAAGTAAGTCTATAATTATGAATACTTATGCCTTCAGGAGACTCGTTGATTTTTCTACATTTGATAATTTTATTTTCTCTAATCACGAATAGGGGGAAATACTGTTTTATTATAGGCGTTGCCTACTTTATTCAATTTGAAAGAATTCGATCTCAATATTTAAAAAATGTGTAGTCCACCGAAAAACTTTCCAGATAGCCTCCGAAAAGATTTCAGACCGCATCAAAAACATTCAGATTAAAGTTGAGCCGATTCTTGCTTCTTAATTTCTTGTAAAAGTTTTGATCCCTCCCTCATATAAAACCAATTTTGGAACTTTTAATACCTTTGACTCTTCATTGAACAAATTGCTCGTTGGCTTTCTCTCGATCATTTAGCGTCATTATCTACACCCAATCGTTTTCAGAATATGATTCATGAAATCAAATGCTCATCAAATTCCTATAAATATAAAATTCAAACTTATTTTGCACACTCGTTTAAAGTAGCAAGTTAAACAAAACGACCGGTTTTTATTCTATATCCACATAGGTAAGCGTATATATAAATATGTATTAACGATCAGCAGCTATTCGTTTTAAAAAAATCCCAAACCGTAAATGTAATTAACATCCATATTGCAATTACTACATTAGAAACATAACATTACTTTTACCCATAATTTATTTCGCCTAATAACATAAAATTCTGTGTATTGATGATTAAAAAATTAATAGCGGCGAAATTAAATGACCCGGCTTTGTTAAATTATGTAGATTCTACGAGTCCGTAACATGTATGAATAATTTACCCTAATTAATGTATCGACTATAACCGCATTCATTGGAATATCCACTTCTTTTAGTTTTTCGTGTACCTTTAACTAAAATCTAGACCTAAATTATTATTCAGTTATCCGACTTGTTAGAAGCTGTTTATAACTGCAAGTTTAAAGATTGAAATTGCATTAGTGATAAATTTTCCGCGCGGATCATCTGAGCATCGCACTTGTGTCGAGTGCATTCCCGCCACACCCTCTGCATGCCCCAAGTTTCTAGTCAAGTGGAAATCAAATGCCACTCTTTAAGCTCCACTCTCCTACACACAAGTATTCAACCGATTCACGCTATGCAAACAGCTTTTGTTGATTCGTTAAAAAGTTTTTTTAGTTGAATGAAATGTTGTCTGAAAGCTACAATCATTATTTGAATCATAACTATTTTCAATGCAAGAGAAACTTTGCATTTTTTTCCATTAAGGCATTAGTGCATAATGCTTAATGCTCCTTCTAAAAATAAAAGTGATTATTTTGAATACTAAATGCTTTGGGTACAAAAAAATATGAAACGAAAGTGTTATATATAAGAATACACCTATTGAATGAAATACGCAAAAATAAACAATATACCATAAATATATATTATGATTTATAAGAATATTTATGTACTTACTTCAAATTCAAACTAGGCAAAAAATACAAATAGTACCTACTTATGATACTGTGATTCAGTACACTATTATACAAATTATATCTGTACGTTTTTTTCTAAAGCCTTATTTTTCTTCTAACCGTTTACCTTGTGAGTATGAAGACTAGGGATTATACATTACATTACAAAAAATATAAGAACGCTTAAATTAAATTGTTTCAAATTAATCTTTTCTAACGGCCTATCTTTTGTAACATATTGTCAGAACGATGTTTTTAGTATGTTTTATGCTTTGCACATAAATTTTAAGATAGACAGAGAATATCTGATTTTCCGTAACAATATTGCCAGTAGATTTCAAGCAATAGTGAGAGATTTATAAGAGTGTATCAAACGTGTAATGGAATGAGTACTGGAACTAGTCACGGAGCTTGAGCGGTATAAATATTCTTAACATTGTCCTGAGTCCGGCTCGTTGCATAATCGCTACCGGTACTTGTCATTATCATAGTACTTCTCGGTACTACCATTGTACCCGTAATTATACTACAGTAATCATTTATATTCCTTTTATAAGTAAATCGTGTAATGCCATACACTTAAACGCAAAGGTAGAATAGAGTGATAAAATACTTGGGTATAACTTTTCTATTAATTTATTTTGTTCTTCCTGTTGCGGCGACAACATAACACAAACATGTACAATATTTGTATATTTATTTCATACCTACGCTATAACATTTTCGTTTACAAAATTAATTACGAGTTTTATTTTTATTTTTACTGTACTGCACAGAACAGTTTGTGGTTGGCTATAGCAATAATAAAGTAATAACTAATACGTACTACACTAATTATTACATTATGCAACTAGACTTGAAATAACAAGTAGCAGAAACTTTCTGATTTCACAGTATTGTAGCTACATACTGTACGTACTTATGTAGTAAGTTATGTTTGCACTTTGACACCATCAGTTATAACTTAGTGGCGGCTATGAACACATTCCTATATTAATTACACCTACTACATCTTACATTTTGTGACCTACACAGGCAATACATTCCTGGACTTCTAATGTAAGGCTATTTTTAATATTAAATATGATAATAAAACTGCCTAATATGCGATACACAGGAATAATTTGCTACATATAGGTATAGTGTGAGTAATGTTCATTTTATGTTGTTTACTGTTAGTCTTATATACATTATAGCATTTAGCAGACGAATATAGTATTTGAGTCATAATTTAAGTTAAAAAACGATTACTAATATTAACTAAGTTTGGAAATGTGGAAGTATGAAGTGGGCCCCTTTGGTCGTCGTTTGGCCGAAATTGATTTGGTCACTATTTAATACTGCAATTAAATCAATTAATGTAAAGGCTATTTTTTTTCCACTTGCTCGAATTAAATTAGTGTCAGACAACTCACGTCGTCAACTAAATTTGTTGATTATTTGTGCAAAATGTTTGAAGTTACTAATGCATGTAAGTACATTGAGCTAAAATTTTAATCTAATGACATTTCATAAATTTATTACATAATTGAATGATTTACTCACTAAAGTGATAGGAAAACAACACCAAAGACGTTATAATATAAAACATGACGTGTTTCGTAGGTACGGTAGTGATGTATGAAAATGTCAGTATCTCTATCAGTTATTTCTCTACTCTATCAGTTATCCGTTATTCTGTATCACTTATTAAAATATCGCATATGTAGGCAACAATAATTAGAAAAGTCTTTCTTATAAGACGAGAACTTGACTTTCTTCTTACTTCTCTTTCTCGACAGTTCCAATGTGTTTTGTCAGGATGCGTGCAAAACAGTAGCCTGTACCGGTTAACCGCAACCTATTTGTTTTTATTACGTTGGCTATTAACGTGTATTGTACTACTAGTAGTACTAGTACAAATAGGTAATAATACAATTTAGATTAAGTAACTCAACAACGCCGAGCCGAAGTTATCGAGTATTTACTTTTATAATGTAAGGTTCATACATACAGCCCTATCCATTTCCCATAGGTGTGGACAGAGACAAAAATCTCTACCGGAGACAGTTTTAACAAACATAAGGCTCTTCTACTTTCATCAAATCCTTCATTTTTAATGTAAGTTCGTTATATTACTTATATATTATTCCCATAGGGATCGACAAAGAGACTAAGCATTTTTATCGGCTAAGGTTTTAACAAACTTCCTTCGCCTCTTCGACTATCATGAAAATCATCACACATGCTCGTCTATCTAAAGGACTCTTGTCTAGGCCTTCTTTTAGGTTATATCTTTTTCTTTGACTCCACTATGCAAACTCGCTTTTTAAATCTGCTTTGTTCTGTATCTGTGTGTGTTCTGAATGTGTGTTAATTTTTTCTTTGCTTTAATTAATAACACCGCATTTATAATGAGTAAAGTTGTCGCCAATGAATAATTTTCAAGTCGTTTTGTTTAGTTTTCTTTGTGTAACGTGGTGACATTTTGAATCAGTTTAGCTAAATACAAAAACTAGTTCCTACTTAACAAAACCGCAAAAAATAAGAGCAAAGTAGCAAATTTATTTGAACTTCTTATGTTACAATAAATATATCAATAATTAGAATAAAAAGCAACGAGCGTCAGAGAAAAAAACAGTGATAAGCGTTTTGGAGGTATAGGGTTCAAATATTAGCACGGACATCTGACTTTACAAAGTAATGTATGCATCTCAAATTTAAATATCACTAGGTATAATAGTGAAGAAAACTAGGTGAGCAATCCTGCACTCCTAAGAGTTCGTTATAATGTTCTTTGAGGTGAATGACCAGCGCGGTAGACTGTTTTTAAAAGTAATAACTTTTGCTTTGGTAGGAGACCCGTGTTCAACAGGGAAACAGCGTAGAAAAAAAATAGCAGTTTATAAATACCTGTCATACTGGGAATTAATAACGTACTATCTTATTTTAGTACGTTATGAGGACAACAAATAACTGTTGTTTATCCGACAAATTTTTAGAACAACTACATATACGAGCGAGGCCGCGAAAACCGTAACCGGATGTCCCTCGCTCGCCAGATGCACAATCACACTAACACAAACTCTCACGAATTTTTCTCCCAACGCTTTCACATCGTCCACTAATTATTATCCACTTTATCGGGCATCTTCAATTTGATTTACGTCTAGCTCTTACACAGCTCAATTGGTACACTTTTTCTTTTCGGCGAGGTAATTTAAGTATACGTTATCCGCAAACGACTCCGATACGCACCGGCTCGACCTCTAAACTAAACTGCGGCTCGTATATAAAAATACTGTGTAATATGTATACCGCACCGGCTTATTGCCACGAATGCCAGCCATTAATCAGGAACTGCCTGAGTTACAGACATCTGCCATTAGATTGTTTAATTAGAAATGATTTGATATAATGATATTTAAAGGTTTCAATATAATAATTCCGCTTAAGAGGCATTATATAGGCCGTTAACCAAAGTTATTGATCGGTAGTGTAGTGCTCAAGACAGAAGTTCATAATCGCTACATAAACTTTATGGTGAGTCATTACATAATACATTTCACTGATATATTATCGAATCTCTGCGAAGTACTAATCTCACGTACATAAATGTCTACAGTAGACATTTTACGTAAAATCTCGTCAAAGGTTTCCGTGTTGATTATAGTCAGAGCAACAGGTCGATCGTTAAAAGTTATAATGAAACTTGGATCATTACGAAACTGGTAAAATGTATCTACTTTACATTTTATGGAAGCAAATAAATTTCATTATTTGTTTAATAAACAATATTAAGTTGCACTCACAAAATATAAACGCAACTAAATATTCCCATGGATAGTGTTTGTGTTAATGGCTAAGGCATGGCTTATGGAACGAGTCGATAATGTCAGTTGTAAAACTCATCCGCGGTAACGATGAAAGTAAATCTCGCACATTTTCGCACTGAGCCATGAGTTCCGCGCCACGCTACTCATGCCACTGTAGTTTCCAACCATCATTATATCTGCACTTATTTTACTATTGCACACAAACTTATACACTACTAGTGCGCTTTGATGTGTCCGACAATCTGTACGCACGGGACACATATACACCACAACTACTACTTTTTCTTCTATTGAAGTAAAATTCCAAAATCTTAAAATTCATAAATTAAAAGCTCCTTATAAAAAGTTATGTATAAAAGGTTATTCGATTGTGTCAAAAATATTTTTACAATAGGACTAACTGCAACAGGTTGCTGAATACAAATTGAAATGAAGAGGTTTGTGATTTGCGCGAAATTACGAAGTATTAGCAACAAAGCAAGCAGTAGACGACCACGACTTGAACTTAACGGAGCATAAAAATTCTCTTTACACGTTCATTACTCAAGGTAGATAGGTACGTACGCCAAATGTGGGCAACCACCACTACTTACTCATTTCAAATTTCCTTCATGGTTATCTCATCTCTGTCTTTTATTATTACGAATACAGCTGAAATTTTAAATTACACGATCATTGCTTCGGTTTGTTGTAATAGAAAATATTCACCATTTTACTAGAGTAGCCAAGACATATCAGTTTATCAATGTTTGCCTAAGAGCTTAAAATGTCATTCATAAATACCGTTAACTTTATGCTTATTATGTTTTACGACTAGCTGTAATATTAGCTACTTGATCGATTTGTGCAAGACGTAAATACGCACTGAAGTACGAGATGAGGTAAACCTTCATGTTCAAAGTGTACGTAGGCACATTTAGTGTTCTGAAGATTGCAATCAAATATAATATACAACATTTAGTTATTCAATAATTAATTATTAAGATAATATATTCAAGTTGTTTTATAAAGTCAATTTGTACATACAAGGTCATTAATTCAAATAATATTTTTCTCAACGTGTGTTGATAATACATCGTTCATAATATTTTCTTCACTATCTCTGCTACACTATAAAAAAGCTTACAAATTGCCAGCTGGGGTCAAATGGTCAATCAATAATGATGATGCATTGACAGACATCGAGCAGCGTTGAAGAAAGTTTATGCGCAAACCAGCGCACCGCGTTAGATTGGTATATCTATGTTGCTACAAAAAATGAGTACAAACAAGGTTTAAACTCGTATTTCATTTCCGTTTACACATTTCAGAATCATATACTCTTAAACTTCTTACACGTATAAGTCTTGGAAGGAAACGCTGAACGAGTTTCGATAAGGTTTCCGTTACGTGTGTTATGTGTTGTCACATTTGAGGACATAATTCTAGAACTTTGAAAGATGATTGTGATATAAGCAAACAGTGTCCGATGTGCCCTCGCCGCGATCGTCAGGACGCAGCGACGCAGCCGCGCTCACGGCGTCACGCCGCACACATCGGCGTGCACCGTGAGAGTCACGTCAAACGAATCGTGATGTGTCCAGATAGTAGCACAAGCTCCGTCGTATTTGCATGATCTATGAGCAATCAACCCGATTTGTCACGTATGTAATTCAGGCTTTCTTTTTCAGCAAAAACGAAATGTAATTACTCGGTAGCATACCGAATGCACAAGCTGCTATTAGCACTAAGTATTACGTCACGATTATTATACCGTTAAAAAGAAAATTGTAAGAGATCGTGATATACGGAACTATTAATTACACTGTAATGACTAGTGGAATTTGTTATATTTTGAAGATATTCGTAATACTCGTACCATATGTACAGATACATGTAATAATATATAATTTGTTTTCTGTCTGTCAAATTGTCTGAAATTCTGTCAAATTTTCATTTTGATGAAGTAAAGTGCAAGTCTCCCCATTCGGAAGACAAGTTACCCAACAGTGGGAAGTTAATGGTTTGTTACGTAATCGGTAATAACAGATGCCAATAAAGTAATCCCAGTTTAGCGTCGTATAACAGCTTCAATTTCCAAAGCAAACAGTTAATTGGAAATTATTTTTAAGTTAAGTAAGATGCCGTCAAGGATGGATGGGTCAATATTAGCATTAGCGTGCAATTAAGTATGCAGGTCTTTTCAGGTCTTGGCAATCTAGTTGATCTAGTTAAAAATTATGTACGTGTATATAAAAACGTATAAATCAAACATGTTGTATGATTAGATAATATATATAGACTTGCTTTATGGATATGAATAGTGTTAGTAACGGAAATTTCCGTATTTTTATTATTTCGTTATTTTGTCGTTCATTAACTATGGAATCTATACAATATTGTTCATTAAGTAGTTCTTTCGCTACACAACTCTTTATAACTTCCTTTTTTTCCCTGTGTGTCATATTTCGAACGATATTCGCTACGGAGTAAACTATAAACGTTTACCGACAATAATTGAAACACTGAAATATTGTGTCTACATAAAAAAGGAAGCGAATCAAAGAGAGATTGGTGTCTATTTATAATAAAAATGTTGTCCCATAGTTTATATTTTATACCATAGTTTATAATTCTTGAGTTACTGAGGAAGTCACCAACCATGGCAATGATCTTTTTAAAACAGTATTATCACATTCATAACATTTCAATATCGTATATCCACGATATAGACATACATACTTATTATTATTATTGATGTACAAAGACCTTGGCCAGTAATCTAATAAAATATCGTTCGGAAACACAATACACATTCCCATTATTATTCAACTGAATGTACCTACAATTTTTTGCTGCATAATACGGTACTTTATAAAATTAACATAAATAATCTCTAGAACTCGAGATACCTATTTTAATGCTTCAAAGCAACAAACAATCGAAATCTGCACACTGAAGATATAGTTGCAACAAATTTAGCATATGGTTGACATACGCAATTTAAAACCTAAGCGAGAGTCAGAATTACTAATAGTAATTACCTAGCTTTGTTGCCTTTTTTAAGTACTGCAGCTTAATGCAATAATAATTTTCCTACACTTGGTTTGCGCTTCCGTGAAGCTTAACAAATTGCAGGCTCTGGCGAAAATCTAGTTACAAATATATTTCAATATATGTAACTGAATGTTTCAATTTTTGAATTTAAAATCTATCCAAACATTCAAAGTTAAGATATGTTTTGTCCTCCACATTAATTTATTTTCTCAAGAACATATACGTACATACTAGTATACAAACCCGTTATCATAATGACTTGTGTTATGCAAAAGTATTTCCTTGAGCATAGCCACAGATTTTTGGCACTGACAAATAAATAGTGGGCGCTGCGCCTTATAGCCTGGTAAAATGATAAGACTATTGGAAACAAAGCGGCGAATAAATGTACACAGTTGAGCGGCTATTTCGGCGTGATAATAGAGCAGAGTAAGGCGTGGGTGGCGCTGGGCCCGAACCGGATCTAAGGCGGAGATAAATCATTCTAGACCGAAACGTGTGCGCGCAGCCCGAGCCCCGTGAGCCTCGTTTTTACCTCGTTTTGAAACCGATAATATTACATTTTTATTTGCAAATTCTGTGTGTGTACCTTTATTTAACTTCACAAATCGACTTATACATTTATGAAGTTAAAGTTTTAGTACCGTCGATGTGAGGTAGTACATACAAAGTTATATTAATTGAGATTAGCTGTAAAGTTACCTATTGGGAGTGTTTTCATTAAATTAAATTGACTCAACCCTATTCCAAGATAATATCATCTTAATTACGTAGTAAAAATACTTATAACAACAAAGCTTAGAAATCTATAATAAGAATATTTCGTGGTTATTCCGCATATAATATCAATAATAGATACAACAAATATAATACAATACAAATTCTTAAGCAATTGGCTATAATTACTTGTTATGCACCTTGCAGAGGACCCTATGTGAATTTACGTTTATTAATATTCAATTCATCGTCAATACTCTACCTATCCGGTGGTTGCAGACAGAATAATAATGAGTCCGAAATAGTCTTAAACGCACTCGATGTTATGCTATACCTATTACATTAAGAAATACTTAGTAATTTCAGTAAAGTATGTACACGTAAAAGGGGTGATATCAAGATTATCAGAAGTTAGCTTAATGAAATATTGCACCTGAAGGAACCTATAGATGCAACTTTTATAACCGAAAAGTATGTCGGATACATTAGAACCGCGAAGTTTGGAACTATAGATGAAGCAGAGTAGATATTCTTTGCCATTGCTACGAACGCGCGTCGCGACTCGCGAGCACCGCGCTGCCCCCCACACCGCCCCGCCACCACCCCGCCGCCGCGCCGCTCGCGGACACTGCACTCGCTTCGATTTCACTTTTATTAGCAATCCACTTAATTGGATACCACTGTTGCAGTTTTATTCATTTGCAGATTCATCTGAGTAATGTTTCTGAACGGAAATTAATATTAATGTCAATAACTGTTAAGTAGGTATATGTACAATGTACGTATACCTACGCGTCTCCTCGGCCCATGTAAGGACTAGGTACCTACCAGGAAGATAAAAACAATACGGAAAGTAAAACAATTGTTTATTTTGCTATTTAGTACTATTCAATTAAGCGTCTTTCAATAAGTCGGTGATATTGAAGATATGTATACTTACCTATACATTAACGGACACTTGTGAACATTAGAACGTACCTATATACCTATAGTTATAGCGGTGCTCTCTGCCTACACCGTGAGGGACATGGCGTGGTTTTAAAATATTTATAGCTTACAATGTCATATGAGAAAAACAAAACTCTTTCAAAATAAGCAGTTAAAACATAAACTTTGGACTAGAACAATAAACTAGTTTTAGTTCTTACAGGAGTACCTACTTACATTCATTTGTATTTCTATGAATTCCTTATAAGTAGGTCTAAGCTTATAAAACTATTCTCATTTAGGATATTAGGTATAATAATTCTTGGTTTTATACTAGTCTACGAGTAGGTGCTGTTGAATGAACACTGCCACAAATAGATCCCTAATAACAGTGATATTTTTATATAACTAGTTACGTATGTTTTGCTGCATCTAAATGCCGTCTTAGAACATCTCCCGTTTCGATGTGGGGCTATCCGTCTAAAAAGCCTTGTAATTTCTACGAAGCTAATTCTGTATGTAAGTGTTTTCTGCTGGGAGCTGTAGAAAATCGATTATTGGAAAAAAATTTAAAACATTCTTAAACACTCAAGGCGTTTGCAAATTTATGTCTTACATACCTTTGCAGTAGATCTACGTCGAGATAAACTAGATCCAAGAAGCGAAAAGTATAAAAAATGTTAGTATTAGTATGGTACTCGTAACTTAACCATTATCTATTGTAGTTATACGTCACTACAGACCTGGCGAGAAGAGATATATGGAAAAGACTCTCTGACTCAGTCAAATAAATCTGTCAACTTACAGTTATATTTAAAAGAAAAGAAGAGTGAGTATAAGCCCTAATGTGTTAAACATTAAGAAGACTCAGTGGACGCATTTTTTAAAAATTACATCATTTTAACCATAATAATTCTTTTAATGCTACCTGCATTATTGCAGAAATACCGAAGTTGTTATTATTTCATATTCATTGTAAGCCTGCTTTGTATTTTTACAGATCGACTTTTTCGGTTTTATTTTATATTCCATTATTATCCACTTACTCTACATATACCTAAACTTGTTGTCCAGTTTCTTAAAACAGTTAAAAAATGAGATAAAGGTGATGTTCCTTAGAACTTGAGCTTGGTAACTATATAAAGTATACATATAAGTTTAGCTCTTAATTTAAAGCACATACCAATTCATTAATACATAATACCTAATTACTTACATTCAACATTCATAGCTAAAATTAATTGAGGTTATCAGTACGTGATTGGTAGATGGGAATAGATGTTCCAAGTTTCCGCGTTAGTCTACGACACCCTTAAGGTATTGGCAGGACGTGCCCATACTTGTCGCTCGTAGCTGCACCAGCATGGCTCGAAATGAGAAAATACTCACATATTACCATACCAGTGCTTACAATAACAAGTATTTATCCGAACAAGCCTCCATGACAAATGTTCCGGCTATACGTTAAAAACTGAAGGTCAATTGATTCGCTGGAAAAGTACAAGACAGATTAAAATTTAATTTATAGCTAAAACTGCTTTCAATCCTACAGTTAACTTATAAACTAAATCGAAACCTGATTCAAGTAAAATATCGTAAAAGTTGAATATAAAAATCTGAGAATGCCCTGTTAAGTACCTAACCATAAACAAAACTACTGATTATGACTGTTATATGTGCATTACCTAGAAATGGAAATAAAATTCCAACAATTGTAAATTTACAAAGGTAGGTAGGTAGTGTTCCGCATTTTTTAGAGTAAGGCAATTAACTATTTCAATAGAATTGAAAAGTTTTTTGTCACTAGTTAAGTACGGTTTTTTAAATTTCGCATCGTACTCGTACGTAGTGTACGCCCGACCGTTCTAACCCTTTTGGCTGCCATCAGTGAAACCCAATGCTTAATATAAAATGTAATCTACTTTATTTACATATTATATGTTATATATTGTAGGTTTAATAAAAACAAAGTGCAATGGGTTTGTTTTATAGCTGTTTAGATTCAATTGTACCAATAATCATGAAATGCAATTACCGACCCGTTAGAACACTTACACCGCTGCGGACACTACAGTCTACGGTCACTAATATTGACTTCCGGTAGCGAATGTTAATAATACTAGCAACTATGGATATGATTTTTACATAATATTTTTATTTAATAAACGAGGATCAGTCCACAACACATTTTTGCTATTATAGGTATATTCCTATTCCACACAGGAATGTAGGCAGTAAATTAGGCGTCTAATTTCCGCATTTTGTGAGCTGAATAACGTTCAATTTGTACTAATAAAGCTCTAATTATAATTTTTTGCTACTTATATTTCTGTAGTTCGAAGAGAAAATCTAAACGGAACTATTTACAATATGTACGATCATGACTTTCACTTGCACTCTATCATCGAATATTTCATCAACAAACCAGTTCTTGTTTTGAGACTAGTTAGGATCTCAGACACAACTTTTTCGGCATTCTTCTCACCATCGATTTGCTTATAATAAAATATGATTATAAAATCAAAGCTCATGCTACCGTACCTACAATTCTGCATATGGTGTCTGAGATATCTGAATCTGGTTTTATTTTATATTTTGTTGCTGCTCTAACATTTTACCTGCTCGGCCGTCGTGGTTTTTATTGAATTTAAATTTCGACTAAATGTAGAGTTACATTAGGATTTATCGAATTTGCTGCTACAAAATAAATAATATAAGTTGAAATTTCCTAAAGAAAGTTTATTTATGTGTATACAAAATAGATAATTTACATATTTGAACAAAAAGTATTACATTATGAATGTACTGTTGAACTCCACCACTAGCTTACAAGACGAAATAATTTGATTTCCAATACAATGCAAATTGACCTCGTCCTTGCTTGCGACAAAAGTCGGTATGCAGTCTTTGTTAATACATACAGCTTAAAAATAGAACATAATAATTCCGTTCAGTAATAAGAAAATAAAAATAGAAACTTTACGGATACTGTACAGTAAAATACCATATCTATCGTAAAAAGGCTAAGTATAAAATGTAGTTGTACCGAATACATGTTAATTTGTTGCGGAATCTGAGAGCAATAACCGAGTGCGGCGCTAGCGGTATTTGGCGGTTTATTCGACTCTAATATTCGACAAAAACAACTGAATACTGCGCATGTGTGTCCATTTAGATGTATGGATAAACACGAAAATGTAACCATATTAGCTCGAAGGTACTTCTACATATTGAAACTTAATGTGCAGATTAGTCATGGCTTATGCTTATTTATACATTTATATCCGCATTTTTACCATTATGCTCGTAAGATTGTTTGTTGAACAATAATCAAAAGTACATAAAAATAGGCCCTATTACCTATATTAAATTAGACACTAACTTTGAGTTTAAACTATTTTTATCTAACATTTTCGTCATATCTCTACTGCGCCTAATAATTATATTTTTAATTATGGAACTACAAGAATAATTACACTATAAAAAACAATGTATCTTAAACGTCATGACTTTTATTTACAAGGTTTCTAATATTCATTTCTTACCAAGAGTAGGTATCCGGCGATGATCTCAAGTGCAAAATAAAACCAAAACCTTTTTCTCGCTTCTGACTATTTTAAGGTTGGTAGCATTGGATTCTAAAAACGCCAACCAGTTCTCAAAGCTTTACTTTTGATCCATATCGAATAAACCTAAAGTCACCATCAGTGATGTTATGCTCTCAAAGCGATCATGTTCCACGCCTGCGTCCATAACTAAAAATATTCTAGAAATACGACTGTTAGTTATTCCAGGTAGAATATATATATTGATATGACTGCAATAAGCAGATATTTGTCCTATTCGAAGTTGGTGTCATTCGGACTCCTGCTTATGAGAGGTTTTCGCCTGTAGTGCACACGTGGAAAATTAAGAGCAGACGTCAAACCGAAAGACAATTTTTTAAAACAACATATTTATCCTCTCTAAAATAAGTATACTTAGAGGTTATGTTGTCACTGAATTGATAATGGTTGTGGGTGTCGACGGTACCTTTCTTGAGTGAACTGTTTAATAATACGTTGATTATGTCGAACGTGGTTTATAGCCAATAGGCTAGAGCGTCATCTAGATTACTTAATAATAATATTGGACTACATATGTTATCATAAGTTTCCAGTATGCAAAGCACGAGCATCATACAGATACGTAACTATTTCTATTAATAAAATGTCAATTACCTACAAGACTTACTTCACAGTGGTTCATGCATAGTTCTGCATACATTCGTTGAATGATTCAGATATAAAAATTAATTGTAGATCTATTCTAGAAAGAGTAATGATGCAAAACTTATACTCGTAGCAGGGTCAAAGGTTAAGCATTGTGCTGTAACAAGGACAAACACTTTCTACGCAGGAGTGCGTCGCGGTCGACTGAGCACCAACCTTCCGCCTAGCGTCTCGCCACGAGTCCCTACAAGGGGTCAAGGTGTCATGTCGGTCATTTCACTCCAATTTACCTACGCCGATTAAACGTATTTTTTGTCCTCCATCCTTGCTTTAGCGGAAAATTTAGCTTAAAATAAAAACCTTTTCAGAACACGGATACCTGCTTTGATTTATCGAGTACCTGTCTAATTCAAGTATCTGTCACATTCATTTACAAAATAATGGTTGAGAATCTTCTTTTCAATATTGTAAAAATGGAATTTATCAAAAAGTCCTTCTGGAATGCAAACCCATCTACCTATAATATGCATTATATTTTAATAGCTGAGCCATGAGAATTTTCGCACAATATGATAATGAAAGACGGAATCGTAATATTTTTCATACTTTTATATTTTACAAAACTTCTTTTAAAAAAAATTGCTAACTATTCGTGACAGTATGATGGAATAAATAAAATGTTTAATGTAATAAAAGTGGGATGCCCTTACATTATACTCCTGCAAACAACTTGATTCCGAACAAGGTACGACCTAAATGGAATATTTAACGTCCAGTACCGTAGGCTTTTTACATTTTCTTTTTTCTAAAATTATTTTCTACTCTTTAGTTTCAATCGCTTATTTTGAATTAAAAACGTGTTTTTTAGTTTTTTGTAACTATCGTTTATTTTTAACGCTTGAATTAGCTTTACCATTTGTGATGAATCTCTATAATAGCAGAGAATATAAGCTATTAATATATAAGCTAATTTGAATAATTATATTTTAAGAATATAATCATCTGACTTGTTGACAAAAAATTCTTAACAGACAACATGGCATTATCGTATTTTATGATAAAATTTAAATTTCTGTAACAAAAACAAAATGCAAGTTTTCTATGTTTAGTGAATTATCGACAAAAGTAGAAAGTACATATAAGCTTATTATAAAATCATTAATTTTGATAATGAATTAACGGAGATCTCAGGCACCCAGAAAAAAGCACCTTTTAGAAGTAGGTACCTACTACATACTCGTAATATACATATGTGTTCCACGTGTTTTATAGGGGTGCCTAACACTTTAGGCCAAGGCTGTATAAGTTTATAACTAAAACATAATGTTTCTTTGTTGTAAGATGGCAGAGCAGACAATACGGGTGATCGATGATGACATTAAAGAATTGATTCAACTGGCATCTCTTAGTACATTTTTTTTTCTAAATTTTCGTTTTTTTTGATATTTTTTCTCTCCAGCTTTTTTTTTAAATTAGCTGTTGCATGTACATTTATTATTCATTTTTATTATTACCAAACCTACTTTTTAATAATCTAAACTGTCCTAACAAGGGTAGGTACCTACTTGCAACTAATTTTGCGCCTATATTCCAATAAGTTGTAAGGAGTATCTGCCTTATTACAAACCGGCAAAACGTGTGGCAAAATAATCATCATTAATATGATCATGCGTCACTTACACATATAAGATGTTCCAAGCTACATGTATGACTTAAAGCTTTTATAAAATGTATGGTAATATATCATCGCAGTCCGGCACGATAGTTGTTAGATATCTGCTAGGGTAATGGACACAATATTATAGCAAGCTGCGAACAATGATTGTAGTACACGCCTCTGGCGCACCCTGCTGGTTAGCCTAATAGCATCTCACCAAAATTTAATGCCGCCGAAATCAAAGACATCCTTCTTCTTCTTATTCACATTTGATGTTACAAGTTCAAAAGCAATGTTTATAAAACATTATTTTTGTACTTCTAATATAGTCTATCTTGGATTCTTATTTGCAGAATAAATAATAGGTAACTGTAAAATCTTTCAACTTATTTCTGTTCACGGGGTCATTTAATCATTTATTTAGCTAAGATTTAAAAAACCTAAGGTTCAGTACTTAAACAATAAAAAAATGCGACAACTCATAAAGTTATTAACGATTGAAACCAGAAATAACTACTACAGGAAATACAGTGTCTTAATGTCTAATCATTTTGTTTTTGCTGAGATATTAAACTGAGTAAGGCTATTTATATTAAATTAAATCAACAACTCTGGAAAGTATTGTAAGTAATTTTAAATGACAATAAATATATTATTTTATTGCTTCTTGTCTACAGAAAAGACGATTTCGAGTAGGTATCAATGCTTAAACATAGGAGAAAATTTGCTTAACGATTTCAGACAATCAGTGTCATTTATCTGTACAATTTAATAAATGCATAAATAATAGGATATTCTTCATCAGGTTGTAAATGTGAAAGGAGCAGATTGCTGGAAATTTCATCATCCTATCAGACACAGCATATAATCTAGAACTATATAGAACTCTTGAAATATGGGGTCAAATTTTAGCAATAAGATTTTATTATACGTGTAGACCGTAGGGTCTAGTTACAGTAACCAAATACGGAAAATGTAAACAACTAGGAGATGATTGAGGCAAAACGGAGAACGACAAAATTTCAAGATATCGCAAATATGTCATACGGAGAGAATATTTCGAATAATAAAAATATATTACATTTTGATCCACTGTATAATAACAGTAACAATAACAAAGTAAAAACATAAACGCAACCAAATCAAATCAGTAACGAAATCATAATATGCATCTTTACGCTATTCTTATTTCTATTTTAATGTAGACTCATAGATTTGACATACGAATTATCTTAATGTTAAGCCTCCACCTTACTTCATTGGAAACCATCTTGCCGTTGTGTTTTATGGGTGTTTTAGGCAACATTCTCAAAAATAATACTTGATAAGAATAATAATAGTAATAATATTAACTGGAGACAATTCCACATACGGCTATCTGATTCCAAATTAGACAATTTAATGTATGTGTTACGTTAACGGGATAGCTTATAAATATACACATATACACACAACATAATACTTATATATTTTATTACACCCAGACAGAGAACAAACAAATGTGCTTTGTCCTGAGAATCAAACCCACGACCTCGGGTTTTGCAGTCAGGGTCTCTAACCACACGACCAGGAGGCCAGTCAATATTGAAAATTGGGCGCGCTCCTGTCTCATCGATCACATACCTAAGGAGTGGCTAAACAGTTTCGAGAAAACTATTTATAATTATCCTATCATGCCAAGCTTCCTTTACATTTCTCTTACTTTTCATGACCTTAAGAATCTGTTTATAGGGAAAATTGTTCCCTGGAAAAGACAAATAAACTATGTAGTTGTTAACATCTGTCAAAAGGGGACATGTTTAACTGTTACAGCTACTCGTAGAATGATTTTTTTAAACTGACTTCAGGTATCGTATATTTACTTGTAATCAAACTGCGTTGTAAACCTTTTGGATATATGTTTATACCATAACTAGCTGACTCTGCAAACATTGTTCTTATAAATTATTTGTAGTGCATATTTTCGGTTTTTAAACAAAATATTACTGATGTCTTGTAAGCGTGTTTAAATGTATTTGTTTTATTTTTAAATTTGAAGTTATAGGTATTTTTGATGCCAAATTTAAAAGAAAAATTCAAAAACACAAAATAATACAATAATTTCATAAAAACTGGTCAAGCCGTATCAGAGGAGTTCGACCACAAACACTATGACACGAGATTTTTATTTATTCGGTTAATGTTTATTAAAAAAGAAGATAAGTACATAAAAAAGAAGTTACCCCTTGACCTTAATGAATTCTTCTACAACTTCATAGGTATGATGTTAGGTCCTCTGCCTACCCCTTAGAGGATTACAGGCGTGATGTTCCGTTTTTTCATAGGTATGAAGTGTACCTACCCGCATTTTACCAACTTAGAAGATCCTAAACCTCTTTATTATTAGAGGAGGTGAGATCACAATTTTCTTGTAAGCATATCTTGAATATGTGTTACAAATTTGTATCTATGAAAGAATATTTATATTTAATCATAATTCTTTCTGCGGTGTAATTATATATGTATGCTTTCTTTCAAATTTGAAGCATGTAATGTCTTATATTTCAGTGTATATGTATATTACTTGTGAATTTCCAGTACCGGGAAATGAAAATTATTAAAATCTAGATTCTGTACTGCACTGTTTCCAATCACAATATATGTCAGATAAATTTTAACAACTTTTCAATCTTAACGCACATTTTTAAAGCACTTTTTCACGTGCAACAAATTTACAGTGCCTTATAAACACACAGATTATTCTTGAAAGCTCATTTAAACCCGGTAAGCGCAATTACCAATGTAAATCAAAATGATTATGAGTAAAATTAGTCGCATTTTAATTTTTTTTTAATGGCTATCAGTAAAACAATGCTATATACGAGTAGATGCACTAAAAGAGAAATAAGTTATTCTTATTTTAAATCGTACCGCGGAATTTCTTGCACTATCGAACAGAATAAATTGAATAAAATAAAAGTTAACAGAACAGATAGTGATTTAGCTTGTGAATCATAGTTTCTGTGACTCTGCATGTACTCGCTGAGACAACGTGGAGCAAGTTATTTGAACATTTTTCTTTAATTTTTAATCACAAAGGCGAGGACTTCCATACAACCAATATACCTATACCAGACCTATATTAGTTACTAAGCGCAAATAACTATATAAAGTACAAATAACAATAACGTTATTCTCACCTTTTTGATGGCAAAAAGATCCAATAAATAACCAGAAATCTCTTTAGCACTTCAGTTAAATAGGCACGAGTAGTAGTAGTAACACTAGTCTCTACGATAGAGACTTGAGTGATTGGTCCATAAACACCCTTAATGTACACAGTTTGTCCATAAAATCCTGGTGGCTAGTTCCAGGGGCTGATGTCTACGGTGGTGGCTGCAAGACCGGTGCTTCAGGGTGCCGGCGGCGCGCGGGTGACAGCGTCCGGCCGCACAACGCGCCTCGCAACGGTAAACTGGCAGGCCGCGCCAACACAGCCTCTCCCTCACTTGTATGAGTGCCTCCTACCTCCCTCCCAACAAATAGTACCGTACGCCGCACTTCTGTCTTGGTAACTTTTATTATACTTTTATTAGTGTTGCCGTGCGCTTGCGTCTGTGTGCTCTATTACACTAACACAAGGATATGCACACATGTATTGGAGGCGTGTGGGTGCCGATGTTGGTAAAGTACCTATGCGTGCTTTGATCTTACGATTCGGTATGCACGGCCGCGCAGCCGCACGTAGCAGCGAGGCTGTATTTTACTTCTATACTTAATATCTAGTCAATAATCTTCGTTTGGTGTTTGTGCAATAACATACGCCTTGCTAACCACGAACCCCGTCTAGTCTAGAATTAATCAAAGATAACGCATATGTAGTGATGATAAACGTTGTATAATAAAATACGTGTATCCGTTGAAAAGTTTGTTATTAGTATCAATATCGCATGTATCTTAAATCTAAAAAGCACGTAGGTAATGACATTTATGAGGTCACGAATCACGATCGAACGACCTTTAGAAGACCGACTAAATAAATGTATACCTATGCATTAATAAATTGACAATTAAAGTCGTCAAGGTAATGTGATCACCTACGGTTTCAGTGGAAACTGATACTTTTCAGGAAATAAATAACATATTTATATATCATACCGTAATAACATAATTTTAGAAGTAACTCAAAAATTGTTTTGTAAATAACTTAACGGTTTTTAGTTTTTATTTTTAAAGTTGAGCTTTTTCTTTTTTCAAATGGTATGTAAGGCGACCGTAGCATCCTGCTACGCCATGTTTTTTAAGCTACAAAATTACAATAATATTAACACGGTGTCAATTACTTCTACTTATATTAAATCCAGCTGTATCAGTGAGCTGTGTTCAGAAAATATTATAATATGACGATAAGCAGACGAACTCTCAGACCTGTTACAGACTTCTGAATACAGCCTTTCGCATTCAGCATGAAAGTTTCTATGAGGTGTTTAATTATGAATTTAATAATGCCGATAACAAACAAAACCAGCCAGCACGAAATTGGTAAAGTGGGAGGTAGTGGAAAATGTACACGTCTAACCTGGGGAAGTACCACCGTCACGTATTTCTATCGTGAAGTAATTGTTGCTACTGTTACACTTTGTTGATGCCAGTCCACGTGTATGCCTACTAGACGAGTAACTCAGTCCTCAAGAGTAGCAACGCATCTGAGACCGAGCTCTAATAGCGCAGATACTAACAAATACTAACTACACTTACACTTACAAACAGATACTGACTGGACTAATATTAATAATAGTCCCATTCCTATAGTCGTGTTGGAAGTCGGTTGCAAACGTAGGTACATAAGCGGCAGCGGCCACTTGCGCCTGCCACCAGCCCATTTGCTGCTCACTTCACTTAAAAAAGTGTTCAATGGTAATGCTAGTGTTAAGAGAGTGACGGTTCATGATGTGAGTGCTGAACCGGGGGTTGTGGGTATGATTCCGATCCAGAACAAATATTTATATTATGATGATCATAAATGGACGGGCTTCTTGGTCTAGTGGTAGAGGACCTAACTGTTAAACGTGGACTCGATTCATACCCGGGAAAACAAAATGTGTAATGAGCAAATGTTGCTTTTGTGTCTTAAAGTAGTGAAAATATGTGTTTATCAACTGTTCGGTTACCATTACATAGGCAATTAGTTGCCGAATTTGGAATAAGAAAGCCCTATGTGGAATTGTCCCAGTTATTATTATTATCTGCTGTGTAACCGAGTGTAAAATAATTGCATTAGTAAGCAATCTATAACAGGATTAGTGTTTCTCTCAATGGATTATTTATTTAGAATGCCTCTTGATTTGTCTTTTACAAAACCTTATGTATAGGAACAGAAAAATATAAGCCTACTTAAATGTTATTGCTTAGCGGCAATAGTTGTGGTAGTAAAAATTTCGCAATGTAACCCTGAATGAAGTAATATCATAAATAAATACCTGCATTCAATGACAATAATTATTTATCGTCATGAACCGAAAAAAATATTATCGTTTTAAATTTAATATTTGGCTCAAATATTTTAATTATCTTATTAGTAAGATTAAGTACATATATACTTATTTGGCGTTCGCTACCAGCTATCGCCATCTGACGGCTTAGGTCATTTACATAATATCAGTCTTAAAGAAGGCTTTAGTAAGAAGTTATACATATTAAAAATTACAATTATAATTATTATAGTATATAGGATATTTCTGACGAATTTGAGATAACAAGCTCCTACCAATACTTATAGACATTTTTCAATATAATCATCAGGCGGTATTAGTCCGTTGCTGGACATAGGCCCCTCCCTAGGCGCTCCAATTAAACACTAGTGTAATATGATAGAAAATTTAATAGCCAAAAGTTCGCTAACTGCGTTTCAAGGATTGAGACTTACAGGTGTTATTATACAAATTATAATAAACTTGAACTAACTAATGAGTGACTATTAACAATCGTAATATTTTCGGTTAAGTTCGGTTTGAAGTTCGAGAAGAAAAAAATAGGAATAGCAAATAACAATAACATGAAATTGAAATTTGTCAAGACCGTAGCTAGTGGAAATTCTTAGTCTCTGCTTTCCTCTATGAGAAATCCTGGTAGACATAACTGTATGTATTTTAGACATTTTTTAAATAAATGATAATGGACATTTGATAACAAAATACTTCTAATAGTTCGAAATTAACTGCTTTAAATAATAAAATATTTATTTATTGTTAAACGTAGAAGGTGATGTTTTCACTATGAATAATTTTCATTATCAAACAAAAATACAGGTTCCCTTTTTGCGAATCCGGTTTTGCATTGTACTGGTCACACTCACAAAATATGGTAGCAAATTAGACTTTATTGGTAGATTTCAGTTTCGTTAAGTAGCATCCCCGCCGGGTGTGTGTGCGGTGTATAAATTGTGTATCTGTAATTTCTGTAATTTTAATTGTAAACAATGCGATTAATTAATTTCTTAAATGTACAAGAATAAAAATTAACTACCATCTTTGCCAATGTTATAATTAGGGCTTTTATACACTTTTTACATTGATGTAAGGTTCTCGTGCTTTGTCTTCGTGTGTGACAATATACTCAAAATGGCGCATCAACTGGCACCGTCTGTAAATTGTTCATTAGACGACATTGACCTCAGTACTTTAAAGGTATTTTAAGTGAATCTAATTTTAATAAAAGAACTCAGTAAATGCATGTACTCTGACCCTTACGATCTGGGGTCATCGCTGGGAGCAATGATCTCACAGGGTGTGAATCATAAAGAAGGTGCAATAATGGGGATTATTATTAGATGTTTCCTATAAACTTATGTTACACCGCTACTTTCAGGACCCAGCTGGTATATTTGAACTCATAGAAGTAGTGGGAAATGGAACCTATGGTCAAGTGTACAAGGTATGTGTAAATATATTATATGGGTTGTCATGTATGTATACTTATGTCAAAGTTATATTTTTCTAAGAAATAGTAACTTAAGCGTAATAATTAATACTACTGACACTAAAACCATAAAATGAGTGTTCGAATATAGTAGATGTCGTAGTGTAGGTGGAAGGCTTATTAATGTCAATGAGTAAAATTAATGCTCATGAGCCTGGCTTTAATAAAGACATTGCCTATTTTATCTGTCAGGTTTTGTTTAATTGACAATTGCCCATCCTAATTAGATTAACAGTAATTGTCTATCATTTATGTTTTATCTTAATTATTCTTTTTGGAAATCAATGCTTTTAGGCAAATTCGCATTATTTTTTGGATTACTCGCATATATGTTAAGTGAAAGACAATATATAGACGAGATTATGTTTAATTATAATTAATTAAACACAATCTCGTTTACAATTAAAATTAAAATAGCATAATTGCTATGACTAAATATCAGTTCTGGCCTACTTACATGGGAAATATCACAATCACAATAGATTTGATGTCTTCATATTTATACTTGTATATATTCTTTTGTTATATTAAAATATTTAGGGTCGGCACACAAAAACAGGCCAGCTAGCAGCTATCAAGGTTATGGATGTAACACGAGACGAAGAAGAAGAGATAAAGCTGGAGATCAATGTCCTTAAAAAATACTCTAATCATCGTAACATAGCTACATATTATGGTGCTTTTATCAAAAAGAGTCCTCCTGGGAAAGATGATCAACTTTGGTTGGTCATGGAATATTGTGGTGCTGGTATGTATTATTTTAATTCAGAAAAGAACTATATAACTCTTTGATCATTTATTTCTAACAAAATGTAAAGTTTGTCTGATGTTGTGTACAAATAATTTGTTCTGCTGTTGATTGCTATAAAATCAAATACTATAGAAGTGTGATTAACTCATCTTTTCTATAATTAATTGTAGGATCTGTAACAGACTTAGTAAAATCAACCAAAGGTCAGTCACTCAAAGAAGAGTGGATATCATATATCTGTCGGGAAATTCTAAGAGGCCTCAGTTACTTACATTCTAATAAAGTTATCCATAGAGATATTAAGGGGCAGAATGTTTTACTTACCGATAATGCTGAAGTAAAGCTTGGTAAGTATCAGCTGCTCATACTTCTGATTATTTTATGAAAACATCACCTAATCTTTTAATATGTTTTACATTTTAGTTGATTTTGGGGTATCAGCTCAGTTGGACAGGACTATTGGTCGACGAAATACATTTATTGGTACCCCATACTGGATGGCACCTGAAGTGATTGCATGTGATGAGAATCCAGAAGCAACATATGATAATCGCTCAGATCTTTGGTCATTAGGTATAACTGCCTTAGAGATGGCTGAGAGTCAGCCACCACTCTGTGATCTGCATCCTATGAGAGCTCTCTTTCTTATTCCAAGGTGAATCAAGCCTAAACTCTTTGTAACAAATGATTTATAACAGTTTACACTAACATGAACAACATTATGAATAAAATGTTGCACATGTTATAAGATCACATACAAAATAATCAGTTTGCTATATGTATTTACAATTGTCATTGTGCTTTTATCTGTATTTATCATCATATTTCATAGGTTGTCTTATTAAAATGTCACATAAATCATTTATAGAAATCCTCCTCCTCGTTTGAAGTCCAAGAAGTGGGCTAAGAAATTTCATAGTTTCATTGAGACCGTTTTAGTGAAGGACTACCATCAAAGACCTTATACTGAACAACTTCTGAGGCATAATTTTATAAGGTAAAGAAAGTACAAGTGTTACAAAATAGCTAGCCTGTATAAACCTTGAAAGATATTTTAACATGTTATGCATGTAACATTCAATTCCTTACAATATTGTGCTTTACATTTCATACAGTCTGATTAACTGCAAAATTATTATAATTAATTATCATATCTTTTCAGAGATCAACCAACAGAACGTCAAGTAAGGATACAACTGAAAGATCATATAGACCGGTGCAAGAAGAGAAAGCAAGACAACTCAGTAAGAGAAGATTATAAGTACTCAGGGTCTGAAGGTGAAGAAGAGGACAATGCAGTGGCGGGTGAACCCTCGTCCATTGTACACAACGCCGCCGCGCACCAGGGCGGCGACACGCTGCGCCGCAACTTCCAGCAGATACAGGAGGGCAGGTCAGTGGCTGCTCAAACTATTCATTGAATCAAATTTTCTATTTGCAGAATTGTAAACTTTTCGAAGTGTTGGAAATCTGTCAAAAGTTATCTAACTAAGCTCACTAATTTGCACATTACAACTGGGAACGTCATTTCACCACAACATTGACCAGTGCACCAAAGAACTATCAAACTTAGTATAATGTGAGAGAGAACAAATTTCCACATAACAGCCCGTAGTCATTGTGTATTTTATTTGAAATAGAATTGAAAGATTACCTAAGATTTATAGGAAAGTAAAATATGTTGTGACATACATTCAGATGATAATGTTTTTATGATGTAAATTACACTCTGTGCAGAATTCTACAGATTATACTGGTACTTATAATACTTACCAGACTGCTCGAGTATGTCATGTAATCTTTGACAGCTAGTTAGACAAGTGATTCATTGTAGTTTATTATTTTATGTCATAACTTCATTTAAAAGTGTCACACACACACACACACACACACACACACACACACACACACACACACACACACACACACACACACACACACACACAC